>JAULKJ010318329.1:0-10596 GCA_032355405.1 Rubia balearica | reverse complement strand
ATGCATGGAATCTAACAATATCTCACGTGATGATATTGGTATCTATTTACTAGTTGAAATTTACGGTCAAACATGACCTGAGAAAGTTGACTGAAAAGTGTGCTGAATCGGCTGAGACAGATGTAGTAATAGAATTTCAAGGTAAAATAGAGTATCCAAAGCACTAAAGCCTACCAAAATGAGCATAAATATCCCTAAAATAATGGTATGATATGGACACATCACTTAACTTATGGATATTGAGTTTGTTCGATGTTCCCTTTCTTATTGTTGTCTCTGCGAGCATTTCAGGCTCTCTATTTAGCCAAGGCGGTGTAGATGGAGTTTGATAGCATGCAAGAAGTGGTTAATAAGCTCCAACGCAGGATCGCCTCTCGTAAGCTATCGAGTGCCAATCTGACTCGCAAAGCACAGTAGGACATTGAGCTCGACCAGGATCTGGAGTTGGAGAAGGGTGTTTACGGCTCCCTGTAGGCTTTCCTGGATAAGTTGAATGGTGAGATCACTAAGCTAAAGCCTTTCTCCGACTGGGCTTTCACTTGCGGCTTCCTAAGCTCCTACTCTCACATGGTGAGGAGTCGCAAAGCCTCTGAGATGTTGGGCTAGGATATGTTGTGAGCAGTCAATCTGTACTTGCAGATCAAGGATGAGAAGAAGCTGCACGTTGGCCTTGGTGAAGTCTTCATTCCTTTTCTGAACATGGCTTCACTGAGTATTTTACCTGCTTATGCCTTGATATGAAACTTGACGAGTTAGACCGCTGGGAACCAGACGGTGCGCTGGCTGAGCCTGTTGCTTTTTCTACCAATAAGCCACGTTGGATCACCGGTTCTAGTGAGACTGCAGTGGGGGGAAAACTCAGACTGTTGACAGGAACGAAGCCACTGATGTTGTGAAGCCATAAATCTAGTGACTATTCTTTTTCTTTTTAAACTCTCTTTGCTCAGACTTATATTAACTCTTATTCTAATGGTTTTGTGCTTCTTCCTCCTAAAGGGATTACACAATTTATATTTTGTATGATGCTTGGGTTTTTTTCTATTTTTTCCATTGCGCAGTTGGTGAGGCTATTTTTCATTAAAATTTTGTACTCATTAAAATTTTTGTACTTACTTTGCCTTAAGGCTGTTTTAGCATGCTCTTCTTGGATGTTTTAACATGCCCTTTTTTTCATTATGATTTTTGTTGATAAGTCTTTGACTATCTTGAGTTGGAGTTGCTTGCCTCGGTCTAGCTATATGTCCTGCAGTTCTCCGACTGTCTTGAGCCAGAACTACTTATTTTGGCCTGCAGTTCTATGACTATTGTGAAACGGAGATTATTGTTTTGGCATGGTGATCCAGCCTACAATTTTTTGGCTTTCGTGAGCCAGAGTTGCTTATTTCAGCCTAGCAATTCAGCTTGCGTTTCTACGGCTATCGTGAGCCAGAGCTTCTTGTTTTGGCCTAGCAATCCGACCTTCAATTCTCTGGCTGTTGTGAGCAAGAGCTATTTTTTCCTAGCCATCCAACTCGTGGCTTCATGGCTGTCGCAAGCTGGGTTTCATCCTCGCGATCCGGAAAGCAATTCTCTGGCTATCGTGTGCTTGTGCTGCTTATTTTAGCCATTAGATTCAACCCCCAAGAATGTTTCTTAGCCATCATTTCTCCTTGTATTTATACTTGATATTTATAAAATTGAAATATAAGAGTAAATATTCGCCGGCGAAAGTTTTTTTTGAATTAATAATTTTAAATAAAAAATGATAAAAAAAGAATTCTGTGATTTATAAAATAGAAAATGGTTTGTTATCTATTGAAACCAAATACACAAATTACTACTAGATTAGATTATATCTCAAAAAATATCAAGATTCGTTGTAAACTAAAAAAATAAAAAATATCAATTGATCTTTTATTATAAGCAAATTGCGAGGAGCCATATGAGAAAAATTCTCATGTACGGTACTGTAATCTAGATGGGATTCAGAAACAACCATCCACCATAACCCCAAAAGAACCAAATTCTATAAACAACACAGAGGAAGAATGAAGGAAATATCATATCGAGAGAATCATATATGTTTTGGTAAATATGCTCTTCAGGCAATTGAACCCGCTTGGATCACATCTAGGCAAATAGAATCAGGTCATCGAGAAATGACACGAATGTACGTCATAGTGGACAAATATAGGTATGGATATTTCTAGATAAACAAGTCACAATAAGACCTACCGAAACGCGTATAGGCTCGGGGAAAGCATCTCCCGAATATTGGATAGTTGTTGTTAAACTAGGTCGAATACTTTATGAAATGACTGGAGCAAAAAAAAATATAGCTAGAAGGGAAATTTATATAGCCGCATTAAGAATGCCTCTACAGACTTAATTTATGATTTCGGAATAAGGGATAAACAAAGTAGAACCAAAAGAAATGAAACAGGTCCTGGAAAATTGCAAATTTTTATATTTTAGACAACGAATATTTTTTTTTTCTTATTGGTCCTTTGCATTAAAATAACATATTTCAATCTGATATGATTCAACCTCAGACCTATATAAATGTAGCAGATAATAGTAGGACTTGAGAATTAATGTGTATTCGAATCACATGAGCTAGCAACCTCGTTTCTTAATCCGTGGTATTGGGATTTGTATAAGTACGATGGGTGGTGTCCTTGTTAGCATTAAAGATCACTACACACTTTGCTCTTCTTGACCTAATTTGATGATCTATGGTCATGTTTTCTTGATATTTTCTGATTGTTGTTGTAATTCAACTATTAAGTTGTAGCTAAAGGATGAGGAAATATACTAGAATTTCATTGGGATCATACCCCTTATGGGTTTACAAAAGATTTGATCCCTACAGAAATTCTGTCTCACGTATCAAAATGTTAAGATGTTTAAATATAAATGCACATAATTCTAGCCCATAAGAGTGGTACTTGTCTAGGTATAATACCTCATCAAGTAGGCAATGTTCACGGTACGAGGGATTGGTCTTCCATCCAAGGCTTCCAGCCGGTAAGCTCATTTCCATGTATTTCAACCACTCTATAGGGGTCTTCCCATTTCACATCAAGTTTCTTTTGTCCCTTACCTCTGCTTGCTTCATTCATTCTTAGTGTAAGGTCTCCTATTTTCAAGGGCCTGGGACTGACCTTATTTTTGTTGTGTTGCTCCATTCAAGACTTATACACTGCCTATTTAAATGTTGTTTTCTCTAAGCTCATCTAGTTCCTCTAAGTTCTCCCTGATTGCCTAATTATTTTCTTCCCGATTCGTTTGTTCGTTCACCCCTCTGCTGGGCACTGTTCCTTCTGGTGGGATGATGGCTTCCATCCCAAAATATAGCCTACATGTGGGATTCTCCCATGGCTGTTCTTGGGGTGGTTTTGTATGACCATAGCACACTTACTAACTCTTCCTCCCACCCATCTTTCTCCTTCCCCAGCCTTACTTTTAAGCCTTGAACTATGGTTCTGTTCATGACCTCCATCTGGCTTTTTTCCTGGGGATGAGCCACGAATTTGAACTTTTGTCTCACGTTTAGGCCCGCGCATTTAGATTATAAAGGATCATTAGAAAAATGTTTTCCGTTATTTCTCTCCATCACCTGAGAGATTCCGAACTTGTAGACTTTACTTCTTCAGGAAAAGTTTGTGATGTTCCTTCCTATTACAGTTACTACAGCCTCACCTTCCATCCACTTGGTGAATTTGTTTATTTCCACCACTAAAAAATCTTCCTCTCAAAAGGCCACATGGATCTACTCTGCAGGCTACTCTATATTATATCATGCTCCTCAAATCTGTGACATTTTCTAACCATTTTTCCAGCATCCACCTTCACGGTTGGCCAATACTATCCTTCTCAAACTGCTCGCAACACAACATTTTTCGACCCCTAGTGGTTATCACAGCTCTCTCGTGTATCTCTATGAGGATGGTATCTTCCAGCTCGGGCTTTTTTTTTATCTAAGCCATAGTTCTGTGTGCTTACTCTTGTACAACAAGCCATTCTTATAGTGTATTGCAATTCTTTCCTCATGACTGTTCTTGCCTCCTTTTAATATGCTGGCAATGTTTCATGGTCCAAAAAATTCCTGATAGATGTCGTATAGTTGGTCTCTGGGCTCTGTATTGCCCTGATTGGCTCATCGTCAGTCGGAGTTCTGGTCAACTCTTCCACTGGGACTGAATTGGTTAAGCGTGTATGCACAAAAGATGCCAGCTTGCTCAACGCATCTGCTCTTGTGTTCTGTGACCTCGGGACTCTCATCATGTAAAAATCTACAAATTCTTCTACCAAACTTCTGAACTTTTCACAATATTTCTTCATCGTTGGTTCCTTGGCTTCGTACTACCTACTATATTGATTGGCCACTAGTATGAAATCTCCATGTGCCTAAAATTCCTTACTCTTAACTTCTTGGCTATTTTTATGCCTGCTATCAACGCTTCGTATTTTTCTTCATTGTTTGAGGCTGAGAACTTAAAACGCAGGGCATGAGTTACCTTCACAACTTTTGGGTCAGAAATCACCACACCTGGCCTGGCTCCTTCCACTCTTGATGCCCATCTACATACAATTTCCATACGTAGAGCCTATTAGCCCATCTTGCATTGTGTTGTGTGTCATTTTGCTCCGTTGTTGTCCTTACATTTGCCTCCTTGGGCATTTCAGCGAGAAAATATGCCATTACCTGCCCCTTTTATCTCTTTCCATGGGGCGTACACAATGGTGTGTTCTCCCTGGTCCACTTCCATTTTACCATTCTTCCTGACACCTCTAGTCTCATAAGGATTGCCTTCCACAGCTGATTGGTCAGCACTATAACAGGGTGCGCCAGGAAGCACTATCTCAGTCTTCTTTTTTAACTGACCAGGGCTAGTACAATTTTTTTTACTCGTGTAACCCCGCTCAAGGCCCTGTAATGCTCGGCCTACGAAGTATACGGGAAGCTATATTTTTTTATCCCCGATCAATGCAGCGATGATTGCCTCCTCACTTTCTGCCGCATATAGGTTTAGGGTCTCTTTCTGTTACTGGCTGGTAAAGGTAAGAAGGTCTTTCAGTTGGTCCTTGAGCTTCATGAACATATTTTCTTTCTATTCTCTCAACTATAAGATCCCCTCCTTTTCTGCACATCCCTTCAATGTCTTGAGGAAGGGTAGTGCTCTCTCCTCTACCCTTGACATGAAGCAGTTCATTGCTATCAACTTCCCATTTACTCTTTACACCTCATTGACTGTACTTGGTGATTTCATCTCCAAGATTCCTTTCAATTTCTTGGGGTTTTCCGGTAATCTTTCATTCAATACAATTTTCCCTAGGAACTTTGTTGTTCCTACTCCAAAATGACATTTGGCTGGGTTTAGCATCATCTATGTCTCTCTGAACTGTGTCAGGGTTTCTTTGACATCCTCCACGAAGGTCTCATACTGGGTGCTCTTGATCACCATGTCATCCATGTAAACCTCTATATTCCTCCCAATCTAACCTTGGAAAATCATGTCTACCACCCTTTGATACGTGGCCCCAGTGTTTCTCAAGTCAAAAATCGAAAGCTCATTTTTCAGTTATGAACTTTTTCTTTTTTATATCACCTTCCATCATGGGAATCTGGTAATATCCCTAATTCACATTGAGAACAAATATATTTTTATACTTGGTAATGGCATCTACCTCTGGTTGCTGATTGGCAATGAGTAGTAATCCTTGGGACATATCTAGTTCACGTCTGGGTAATTCACGCATATCATCTAGCTGTAAACTACCTTTTTCACCAGGACTAGGTTTCAGCCATGTTGGGTAGGGATTGTTTTCCAATATTCCCGCTGTTTCTAGCTTGCTCACCTCTTTGTTAACTGTCTCATTCCTCTGTTTGCATTTTCTTAACATGCTTGTGGGACGGTTCTACTTTTAGCTTGTGACAACCAACCTCCTTGGAAAATCCTATCTATATTTTTGTCTAGCTGCAGTACCTTCACAAGCTCCTTCCATACGTCAGACGGAAATAATGCTCCTATATGCACTGTTCTTTGTCTAGATTTGTTGGATTATCCATGTTTTCTATCATCCTTAAGGTTCTTACTTTACTAGTCTGCCATTCTTTGGTCAGGCCGTCATTCTCCTGCTTGCACTTGCTGAGGGCGATTCTATGACATTCTCTTGCTCCGACACTTCTACTTATATTGGCGTATCAGTGGCTATCCCTCTCATGCTGTCTTCTATGAGGGTGCTTTCTCTCTTCCTTTTGCCTCTTTCTACCCCAGTCTTCGCCTATGATATCTTGTTTCCTTTATTGCGAGCTCTCTCCTAGTCTGGGTTTCTCACGAGAGCCTGCTAGCTTGCTCTTGTTCTGATATATGGCTTTGTTATAATCCCTCACATCTTTTTCCAGGTGCGCTAACTGGCCGATCTGTATAAATTCTTCAATATTCTGATTGAAGTGAATAAAATCGTTCATATCATGTATGTGGTTATCGTGATGGTCGCAGAAATGAGATCTATCTCTCTTGCAAGGATCAAATTTAATCTTTCCAGGGACATCCAATATTTTTTCCTACCAGCATGGCAAAGATCTCCTTAGGCATTTTGATGTGGGGCTTGAAGGCTTTCTCTGCCCTATCAGATTTGTTTGATTTGTTATGCACCTATTTTCTTGACCCTTTGTCTCATTCTGTTTCCATCTTTCGTTGCCCCTGACCCGCTTGAGCTTTCTTCCTCCATTTATTAGCCAGGTCTGCCCTGCAGAAATTGCCAAGTCTTTTTATCAGCTCATCAATTATCTCCAGCAGGTCCGAGGTGCACTCGCTTAACAACCGCTTGTGTCTCAAGCCATTTACAAAAGTGTTTATGAGGAACTGGTTGTTCCTCTCCTCTCCCTGATTCGCCTCATAGTTAGACCTTTCCTAGTTTCTTGCTAGCATCTCTGCTGGCTTCTACCTGATTGCTTGAAGCCCAGACTTGGTTTTCTGAAAAATTTTCCTCTGCATAAACTGGGTCAAGAATTTTGGTTTTAGCTGGCTGAAACTGTCGATCATCTCGTCTTATAGTTTCTTAAACCACACTATGGCTACAACTATCAGAGCGGTTGCAAACACTTTGCACCAGATGGTTTGCGGTATTGCGAAGGTGGCCATTTTAGTGAAGAATGTGTGCAGGTTGTCTTTTGGGTCCGCCTCACCGTTATACTGCCCCTGGTTGAGGGGTATTTTTAACTTTGGATCAGCCGTGAATAGTTGTATACTCTTGGTGAATGATAATCCTTTCCTTTCCTTCCCGATTCTTTATTTTCTCATGCATGCTAAGCTTTACCCTTTGGGTCCTTCCACCTCGATAGTGCACGTAACTAGTGTGCCTCTCGCTATTCGCCGTCGTCTCTTATCCTCCGGCATAAGTCTTTCTCCCAAAGGTGGCTGTGTTCTTTGAATTTTTAGCTGTGCTTCGGCCTGTCTCCGAGCCTCGCTCCTTCCATCGAGGTTCCTCACTGTTTTCCTCCTGTTTCAAAAAAAACTTGGTCTGCTTAGCACCGTGTCCTTTTCACTTGAACCTGCTCTTTTACTTCTCCTCTATATCCTTCAACCTTATCACCATCTCTTTTTGTGATGCCATATTGTTTGAAGAATTTTTGAGTTGTTGGTGACCTCTGCGGTCATTTTAAGCCGGTGCTACGGTCCTACCGGTGTGAGGGTCGACCATTATTTTGTGCGTGTGATGTCCTCAATGACGACATTATTGTTGACTGTGCTTCTATGACGGGGAGTTAATGATCCTCCAATTGTTCTACCGATACGTGGGTGTTGAATGTTAACGTCCCCATAGACAGTGCCAATGTTATGCCAATTCTTGATTATCCTCTTTGAAAATACTCCCATTCTCCAGGATGCTCCTAAACCTACAAGACAAGCAAACTGAGGTGTGGCTGGAAGGCAGTGGCGGTAGTGATGGTAGGAATCCCTTGGCATGAATTGTGCCGTATGAAAGTCCCGGGCCCCTTCATCTGGACAGACCATGGCACCACTGTGCCATTTGAATGTTCTAGGCTGAAGGCCCTTTCGTATTTCCTTTACATCCCAAAGTTAAAACTACATCCACAAACAAGAACGCCAGCCATAAACCTGTTCTATCATAAGATACTGATGACTAAATTCCTTCAAAAACACCACCAAACAACAAAATTAACACCCCAACATCCATATAACACAATTAGTCATAAAAATCAGAATTCACTGTTCTTTATTATCGTTATCAACAATTATTTTTCATGAATTTATAAATCATAGAAACTTACCGGTGGGTCTCCAGAGTCACCATCCGCGATTCTACCCACGAATACATCCTTATGGATGAGTATCCACATTTAAGGAGCCTTACCGCTTACCTTTGGTGCCACAATCCATAGATGCCCGCCTTCATTATGGTTGATACTTTTGGGTTAACCTTGGTCATGGGATGATGTTTAGGAGTTTTAACTCTTTACCTCGCTTCCTTTTTTTTGCATGTTAGTGTTTACAACATTTGGAAATCAAGTATTCAATCTAGCACTAGAAACACTAACATCATGCACCTCCACACAAGTATCAACAACATTTTCATTCATCAAAGTAAGAGCATGTAAAGTGTCAATATCAGGTAATGGTTCATCAAACTCCTCATTCATGCAAGTATTGTCAATATGATCAATCCCATAGCAAGTACCAATGCCATTGCATGCATAAGAGTAAGTGAATGGACGATTAGATTTATAGATCTCAAAGCCTAATATATCAATTTCATCTTATAAGGTTAGTGTCCATAGGTGAACATAATTTTAGTCCTTGATGTTTTGAGAAATGGTCTCTCCAATAAAATTGGGAGTGCAGCTCTTTTATGCGACATATGAATTGAAGGACATAAAAGTCCGCCGGGAACACCAATCTTCCCACTCTAACCATCACATCGTTTACTAATCCCTTAGGAATAGTTTGGGAATGGTTGGCCAATTCAATAATTACACTAGTTTCTTTAAGTTTGCCTAGGTTAAGATCCTTGTAGAGGCTATATGTTATGTCCCTAAATAAATCATGACATCATTCACTATTTTCCCGCCTAAGCATATGGAGATTGAAAACTTACCCAAATCACCATACTCTTTAGGTAAGCATTTATGAGCTAAAGTGGCTAATCCTCCTATTTTCACCATCTCTACTTTATTACCGTTTTAGCCCTTTACTTAGTGCATGCATTTTTTTAAAAAAAATAGCATACAATGGGATTTTATCTTTGACATCAAGAAGAGGGATAATAACCTCGCAACGCTTGAAAACTTTGCGAATTTCATCATCAATAACTCCCAGCTTGCTTTTGCCTCTCATTGCCTCCATAAATGAAGGAGGAGGTGTTACATATTCCTTCCTTTTGGGGGAATCCTGACTGGAGCAATCTAAGCTTAGACCTGGACTCCATATCATCGGTTCCTTCTTCAACATAAACCTCAATTTCTTTAAGTGTTGACTTGTTTTTCTCCACCAAGTGATAAACTTCTTGTACTACTTCCTTCTTGCACTAACATTCCTTGGATTAACTTTGGGTTGGGAAGCTAGTTTGCCAGAATCTCTTGCTTTGAGTAGGCTAACCGAGGTGGCCAATTGTCCCACATGAATTTCAAGGTTCTTTATGCTTGAGAACACTCTCCTTCCTAACTCTTTGATATCCCACCTTGTCCTCTCCATAAAGATCTCATTTATCTTGGTGACTTGAGCAATGGCATCCATTAATTCCTCATGTTCCGACTTAATGTTCACCACGCGGTTGTTCAAAGTGCTTTCTCCTCTCGGGTAAGGTTGTGGAGTTCCTTCCCATTGTAACCTATGTCTCCCCTATAAGTATTTTGCTCTTGTTGGTCTTCTCTCCAACGGAAGTTGGGGTAGTCGCGGTAACTAGGGTTGAAGGAATTAGCATAGGGGTCTTGGTTTCTAACATCTCCACCTTAGTTTCATTGGAACCCTTGTTGTTAACCCATAGCATACATATTTCCTATTATCTCCTAAACTTTACCCTCCTTGATAATCCAAGGCTTTCAATTCTTCGAACTCTTCCAAAACTTGAGGACACATGTCCGTCGGATGTTCTATGGAAAAAAATTCCACCAACTCTGTGATATAAATCTCCTTGCGAAAACTCTGGAATGCAAATTTTTTAAGAAGCACTCTTTAAAATGGTTGACTGTAGCTCTCTCTTTAAATCAAGAAAACACAGACGAAGTCTAGTCAAGAACACAACTTTATGAACTTCAGTATAGTATTACATTCCTAAAACCCTAATCTCGAAAATAAATTAGAAAATCCAAATTTGTATCACTCTGACTAGTTAAACTCTTCCATTTAGGAACTCTATCATTATAGAAGCAAGAGCTTGAACTTGGTTCTCTAATTAAGGGGAATGAGTCATTTCTTCGCTGGTTTGGGTTCTTGATCGAGTGCCGAATTGCCTTGTTTCATTTGCTATCTCCTCAAAAAGAGCTATAGCATCCTTTGGGTTTTTGTTTGCCATTGAACCATTTCATGCCGCATTCACATTCTTATATCATTAGCAAATAATCCCTCTTATAAATAGTACACTGAATCT
>JAULKJ010318309.1:0-10596 GCA_032355405.1 Rubia balearica | reverse complement strand
TAGCTGTTGAAATCTTGCCCCTTTAAGTAGTATGCATGAACCCACTGCACCCACATTATGTCCTTTTTGGAATAGACCTCCCAAATGAGCTTACACAAATAGGATTTGTTCCATATGGAAGGGTCTCTTATTCCCCACCCTCCTGCTTCCTTGGCCCTACACATTGTGTCCCATGCCACAACCGTGAATCCTCTTCCTCCATTTTCCCTCCCCCATATGAAGTTTCTGTACAGCTCTACTTTATCTTGGTGTATACTTTCAGGTAATCTGAATACACTTGTCCAGTAGCCCGGGATGCTGAGTAGAACTGTATTTACTATTTGCACCCTTCCAGCATAGGACAGGTTCCTAGAATCCCATCTTCTCAGCCTCCCCTTGATCTTGTCTAACAGTATGTCACAGGTTCTTGCATTCCATTTGACTGAATTTAGGGGAAGCCCAAGGTATTTCAGAGGGAGCTCTCCTCTAGTGAACTGTAGTACCTCTGCAAGCATTACTTTTTCCTCATAATTCATTTGGGACAAGAACATCTGGATTTTCCTTCTTTTACAGCAAGCCTTGATGTCTTCTGGAAAACTGCCAAAGTGTCTCTCACACCCTCCAACGAGCCTGGGTCAGCAGCACAGAAAAGCAGAAGATCATCTGCAAATTGCAGGCTATGTATCCCCACTTTCTGACATCTTTAATGGAACCCTATTTTCTTCTCATGGTATTGGAGATCCAGTAGCCGTGTTAAGTATTCCATAAATAAGACAAAGATTAGAGAGGATAGGGGGTCCCCCTGCTTGACCCATCTTTTTCCATCAAAAGACTCTGACAAAGTTCCATTTATGGAGAGACTGAAAGAGGAAGAGGTAACACAATACCTGATCCATTCCAAGAAGGCACCTGGTATTTTCAGCAACTTCAACCATTCTATCAAAAACTCCCAGTTGAGGCTATCAAAGGCTTTGGAAATGTCTATTTTGATCAAACAACTTGGTTTTAGATCTCCATGCTTGTACTTGTGTAGTAGTTCTTGTGTCAGTAGGATGTTATGTACAATGTTTCTGCCTTTGACAAACGCTGATTGGTTCTCTGAGACAAGTGCAGGCATCACCATCCCTAACCTTTCACAGATAATTTTTGTGCCTACCTTATAAATGACCGAGCAGCATGAAATAGGTATGTAGTCTGCTGACTCCTATGGTTGCACTTTCTTCGGGATCAGGCTTATGATAGCTCTACTAAAATTTGGGGGGATCTGATCTCAACTGAAGAATCCTTGCACTACTTTTGTCATTCCCTTTCCAATGATGTCCCAAGATTCTTTGAAAAAATGGCTGGAATAGCCATTATGTCCGGGGCTCTTACTGGATTTAATACTCTTCAAGGCTTTGTACACCTCCTGTTCTGAGACTGGTTTGATCATTCTGACTTGTGGTTGCACTGTTATGACCTGAAGGCAAACTTATCGAGGTCGAGGACTATGGCAGCGGAAGCACCCGCTGGTGGAGTGGTGGTAGCTTCTGTGGACTATACAACTCTGGTGGGGTGCGTGTCTTGGGATTTGCGAAATCATCCGGGCCTGATGCAAGTGGTCTATTCTCAGTGAATCAATACGGATATCCAATAATACGGTTACAAGCAGTAACATTGTGGCCCTTACGGTCACAATGAGTACAAATGAGGCTCCGACGATCAACCACAACAACGAGGATACTTCCTGGGATAGCGGTGATTGTCTTTGGACCAGAGAGTTGCGACTGACGATGTGCACTAATGGTTATGGTGTCTGCTGAAGTAATAGAATCATAGGATGAGATCGATGACTATCTTCTTACGTTCCTCCTGGGAAACAAGCGAGTAAACATTTTTGAGTGAAGGCAAGGGATCCTGTGTTAGAATGTAAGAGCGAAGAGTGGTAAAACTATCATCCAAACCAATTGGAAATCGATGAACCATGTCCCTCTCACGTTCAACCTGAACAATAGCTGTATCGGGGCATGAAACACAACTACGTGGATCCATGTAAGCAAGAAAGTCATTCCACACATTCTTGGAAAGACCAAAGTAGGCGCTAATAGCCTGACCATTCTGACAACAGTTGTAGATGTCCGCACAAATCTGACACATATGTGGGTCATTCCCAACTGAGAAACGCTGATGGAGATTATCCCACAACTCCTTAACCGATTTATAATAAGTAATAGCAGAACGGACAGATGGATCGAGTGTCTGAATGATCAAACCAATAAGCATAGAATTCAAACTACTCGAATAATTATCAAAAGGTTCACCAGGTAAAGGCTCGGTAATAGACCCATTAAGAAAATAAAGCTTACGTCTAGAATTAAATGCATTGCGAATACCAGTACTCCAATCATTTTAATTTTCACCCTTCAAAATCACAGAAGTAATAAGAAAACCTCTGTGATCTGATGGATGTACATAGTATGGATACGAGGAATGAAAGGAGGAGGCCTCCCCGACCTAATTTTGGAGAGAAAAAGAGGCCAAACTCTTGACATCGAGAAATAGCTAGCGGAAGGCTCGATGGAGGATGACGGCATCATCAATTTGTGGAAAATTAACCACCACTGGCAGGGAATCGGCTGTGAGTTGGCAGGTGTAGTGGGGGAGATGGTCTCCTCGGTCTCGGCATCCAGGGTTTTGATCATAACTTGATTCGGTGGCTCTATTGGATGGAAACGGAAGCGGTGCATAAGCTGGTGTTGCGACGCCACGTGGAAAAAAAGTGGATCCATAAGGGCTAACAATTATTTACAAAAGAAACGTATAGATGTTTATTTGTACTGAATTCACCAATTTTAAGGTTCTTTGGAATAGAGTCTAATAATGTGGGAAACAAGTCTAAAAGAGGACCAAATGTGTCCAATTCGATTCCAAAAGTTAGAGTTCCCATTTTCATCGAACATTAAGGTATTTATGGTTGCTAAACTATTAACATCCATAATCCTTTCGAAGTTAGGAGATTTTTGAAGATTGAATTGTAAAGACCAAATAAACTGGGATCACAAAGTAGATTCTAACTAAAATTTCCACAAAACATGATGGAAAAAAGGTAATAATAGAGTCAAAGTTTCTAAGTATCACTCAATTTTTGTCAGTAAGAAAACTGATGTTTTTCATTGATTTCCATGCTTTTTTTTGGCTTTTATATCCTTCTCTCCCCAGAATAATCTTGAGATTTATTGTGTTAGATTCTTTGTGACTGATTTAGCAGGTTTAACTATAGCCCACAAATATTGCATAATAGAGAACACAATGATCTTAATTAGGGTTAGCCTTCCAGCCATTGAAATCCACTAATTCTTCCAGTTTAAAATTTTTGAATCAATTTTTCGAAAAGAGCTTAGAAGTAATGGTCCTTAGCTTTGCCTTTTTACATTGGTACCCCTAGGTATCTGAATGGAAATTTTCCATGTAACATACTGAGGATTTTCCTGATCTGGATGTGAGTATTAAGGCCAACATGCTTCGATAATAAGTAATTAATCTTAGAGTAATTTATCTTTTGCCCAAAGTCTACTTAGATTTTTTCAAGTAAAACTTTCATTCTTATTAGGTTCAGTTTTGTAGCTTTTAAGAAAATAATGGTACCATCAACATAGCTAAGATGTGAGATATGAATGGTTGAAGCTGGAACTTGGTAATAGTCTAACTTACCATTTTGAAAAATGAAGATTAGACTCCTAGTGAATGCTTCTGAGAAGATGTTGAAGAGGAAGGGTGTTATAGGGTCACCTTGTTTAATTCCTCTTGAAACTTCAAAGAAACTTGATGGTTTCCTATTCACTAAGGTATAGAACCATGCATGTAATATGTTAGAGATGATATTCCCAACAAAGAGTACATATGGAAACCAAACTTCAGAAGTATACTATCGAGGAATGGCCAATTTACCCTAAACAATATTCCATGACCCTATCAAAGGCTTTTGCTAGGTCCAATTTAATTAGACAGTTTTCTACTTAGTCTTGCTATGAAGGACTCTTACCAGCTCTTGTGAATATATGACATTATCAATGATTTCTCTATTTTCCATGAAAGGTGTCTATTGTGAAGAGATGATTTTAGACATTAGTGGTCTAATTATCTCTCCCGGGACCTTAGACATAATTTTGTTGAAAATATTTGACAAATTAATAATAGGTTTAAAATCACTGAAAGTTGCAATGGTTTTTTTTTTGGAATCGGGATAATCCATGGGCTGAATATACCTTTAGGGATTTGTCCTCCGGCAAGGAATTCATTGGATGCTTCTAATAAGTCATTTTTTATTGTGTCCCACATTTATTTAAGAATTTAGGGGAGAAACCATCTAGATCATAGGATCTGTTAATATTTAAACTAAAGACTGCATTTCTAATTTCTTCTAAATCAGCCACCTTAACAAGTATAGCATTCTCTTCTTCAGTTATTAATCTTGGAATTTGTCTTCAGAAACTCTTAAAATAATTTCCTAATGTAACATCTTGATCATCAGTTAGAAGTGATTGAAAGTAAGTAACAACTTCACTTTCAATCTTTGATGGGTTAGAAGTCCACTGACTTGCCTCACTTTTTATCTATGTTATTTGAAACCTTGATCTTTTCTGTTGGACTGGTTGATGGAAATACATATTATTTCCCTCACCTCTTTGAGCCATTTTAGCCTGCTCTTTTGTTGCCAAAAGAGTTCTTGTTCCTTAAGTTTTTTAACGAGAATGACTTTAACCCTTTGCAAGGCAATGCAATCAGCTTCTGATCCTAAGTCTTGGAGAATAATTTCACGTTTAGAGACTTAAATTTCAGCATCAGTAAAATTCTTATGAATGTTGCCAAAAGATTCTCTATTCCATGTTTTAGCACTGGTTTTAGTCATTTTATTTTTAAAAAGAGTTGCAGCTTTGGAGTACCTGAAATCGGGAGTGCATTATTTTTAAAAAGTGAGAAGACGCATTTCGATAATGCCTCTTCCACCCAGATTTTTTTTATTTATTAATTATTCCAATTTTTTAAAAAAATTGAAAATAAAGAAGATGCATTTCAATAACGCGTCTTCAACCCGAATTTTAAATTTTTTACTTAAAACATTTTTCGTTAATCCAAACAAAAATAAATAAACGCCAATAAAAGTCATACAACATATACAATCTATTTCAAAATTTTCTCTTCAAATATTTTCATTATTCATACAATATATTGCTAAACAGATTCTTCATTTATCACTAAAACAAAAAAAAAGATTTCTAATCCATTCATACAATACATAGAATGTATTCCACAATTTTTATAATATTTAGTCGACATGTCGAACAATTGTTCAATTCTCTCTCGCCTTTCTCTAACTTTTCCTACATAGTATAAAACAAAACAATTGCAGACGTCTACAACGGTAATAATCCGCCTGTAACGTCTTTATCTCTACCCATAGTCGCCGGAAACCTAGACCCATGGCGGCTTCGCCCTCCAGATACAAAGGCGAGATAGATTACTGAATATAAAAATAACCCAATATAAAAACCAAACCTATACTTCATCTCAAACAGATTACTGAATACAAAGGCGAGATAGTTTTCCTCTTCGACGATGCCGAGATCGACCAACTCTCAGAGCCATTCAAACGGAACCTAATTAGAAAATTCCCAAGGGGCAGTCCCTTTCTAGAATTCATCTGCCACCACTTCAAGAAAATTGGCTTCAAAGGAGAACCAATAATTACAGCTCTTGATGGGAGGCATGTTTTCATCAAATTTGAACTTGATGAGGGTATCAAATAGTGCTGGATCAAGAGGAATTGGAATCTCGGATGAACAATCATGAAAGTCCTTAAATGGACAAAGAATTTCGATGCTAAAGAGGAGGCCCATTGGTCCCAATCTGGCTGACGGTGGAGTTTCCGCCGGCTTACTACTTACATCCTGACTCCATTCCACATATTGCTAGTGTACTTGGGGAGCTAATCTTTGCATACCAGTCTACAATCAAACACACAAGGCCATCCAAAATCTGATTGTGTGGAAATGGATCTTACTGCAGAGTTTCCATCAAGAATCAGGCTAGGTTCAACTAAGGACAGCAAGTGGTATGACATTAAGTATAAAGATCATCCAAAATACTGTTGCAACTGTCTCAAGATTGGACATCATACTACTGAATGTGGGATTCTCTGGCCACGGATTCAAAACAACAAGCGAACATAAAAATGGGTTCCAGTAGTAGCCCAGGAGGTTCCAGTGGCTGCCCAGGAAGTTCACCCAGGGGGGCAATCAACTACATAGAAACAGAATGATACTAGAGTGGCAGAAGTGTTTCAGGATGCTGTGGAAATTATGGAAAGAGATACAGTAATGTTGGACAGGGGCAGAGCCATCATCAATTTTAGTCCAAGTTCTTCAATGAACAGGAACTCAACAAGCCCTCCAAGAAAAATAGGATTCGATTCTGTCGATCAAGCAGCCAAGAATAGGATGAGAAACTATTCAAATTGGAGTTAATTGGATGACTTGCAGATCATAGCCAAGAAGGATCACAATCCTGTTTCTGAACCTTTCAATATTATTGATAGAAATAAAACTTTTCTAAATCTGAGGAAGTTTCACAATACTCTACTAATGAAGTACACTATGCAGGTACAGGCTAATGTAGGAGATCCTCAAAAGGCCATAGTGGATGGAACTGAAGGAGCTCATGCAGAAGGAGCAGATACAGATAGGGTAAGGCCCAATCAGGTAACTGATCCCAAATCCAAAAATGATGCAGGTACCCCTAAACTTAAACCTCCAGATAGAGTAAGGAATTTTTTAACTCTCCAAATAAGGTTACTACTCGCTTTAAAGCAAGAAATAAACCTTCAATCAATCTTAAGATACTCATGTGGAATGTTAGAGGGATATATGCTTTTAGATTGAGAGTGCAAAAACTAATTCACACTTATAGGCTTGATATATTTGATTATAATTGAGACTAAACAGAAAAATGATAAAATAGACCTGTTTAGGAATCAGTTAGGATTTGATGATGTTGTAAGCTCACAGGACTCCAGAATATGGGTATTCTTTAGAAATAACTTAATACCCACACTCATAGTAGATAATCAGGATTTTCTCAAAATAATGGTTGCAAACACAAACCAAAATGTAAGGTTTATTATCATTGCTGTTTATGGGAAACATAATAGACAGCTTAGGGCCAAAATGTTTTAGACACTTTCACAAATAGCTGAGGTCAATCCCATACCTACAATTTATGCTCGGGATTTCAATGTAACTAGGACTATCTCCGAATATAAAGGTGGGTGCACCCCCTGATCTTAATAACATACTCCCTCCGTCCCACTTTAAATTGCTTATTTACTTTTTCACAGTCTTCAATGAACATGTTTGACCGTAAATATCTCTAGTTACATATAATAATGTCGCATAAAAAATTGATATTTAGAAAATAGATGTTAAGACAAATTTAACAATATCTCACATGATATATTTATTATTTATATATTAATTTATATTTAGGGTCAAATTTTGTAAAGTTTGACTCTCAAAAAGTAAATAAGCAATTTAGAGTGGGACGGAGGGAGTAGCAATTACGACCCCCACACTCAACAACCCCCACGTAAATCAATGTTATTATTCGATATGACATAAGTAGGCTACACAAATGCAGACTCCATTAGTAACTAAGATCACACAAAATCCGCAGTAAGAACAGGAAGATCGCATACGCGTGGGAAACCCCCAGACAGCGACACAAGTGAATTTTTTTTATCTCCTAGTATTTCCAAATGCGAACCAAGTTATTACCCTTGAGGGCCAACCTAATCCAAACTCAAAAACCATAATACATAATCCACAAACAACTCAAAATACTTCGCAAGATGTGCTCAATGAAATCTATGTCGACACGGTCACATGGAAAATATAAACGACTTCGTATACGTCTGGAAAATAACCAGTATCCAAGCCAAGAGGTCCTAATACACATCTCAGTAGCCTCACCCCGTCTACTAAACTTCTTACTTGATCAACCTATTTCATAGATAAAAGGCCACACAAGATCAACCACTAAGAAGTAATACCCCTGAGGAATGATAACCCTAAAAATTTAGAAAGATACAAACCACGTCCCATAGACATAAAAGAGAAATAAAAAACACAAAATATTAATATGAACATTTCATTAAAGTAAATACATCGCCAAACAGGCAAAGATCCCAAAATTACAAACTAAAAGAAAAACCTAAGGATCTCTATACTTCTCACTACCCGACCCAGTGGCAACGTTATCATCCACTTCACATCACTCTTCTTCAGCACAATGGTATAACCAAACTTCCCCGAAGGCTAGTAAAGTTGTTGCGGAGCTTCAATATCAATATTAGTTGGACAACCTCCTCCCTTACCTCACTATTATCATACTTGTCACTCTCACACCTCTCAAACTTGTCGATCAAAGGCAGTGAGGGCATTTATGTAGTTCCTTGAAAAGGTGGAAAAACTTACTGGTGTCTGCAACCTTCTGAGAATAGGCCTTATCCAATTTCCTTTTAGTAGTCATCACAAACTCGGATATAGTACTAGCATCCTGCAACCCTGTAACATCCAAATTAGGGTTCTAGGCACGTATATTAGCCCATACACGCCACCACTCCACTCCACATCCACAATCTTAACTTATATTTCGGCAAAGAAATTGTAAAGACTCTCTGTTTTTACCAAACTCACCAAAAAATTTATGATTCATAGCTTCCGCAGGATCCTCACACCATAATCCAATGAACTACTCAACCAGCAAAGTTTTCACCTGGTCATTCTCCTCATAGCCACCACTGTCTGCAATTTAAAGTGTTCCTCCTTGAATCTCTTCAACTTCTCCTCCAAATTAGGTACTTGCTTGTACAAACCCCTCATAACCTTGGCATAACTAGATCACCTTGGTAGCCATGGCTCGACAAACGTAACCCATACTAAAATATATACATCAAACACATACAAACTCAACAACCATACCTCGACCACTGAGCCAAACATCATAGTATGAGCATTCGAATCCCCTAGAGCCAAACTGGTAGGATCAATCACCCCTTACCCCGCCCCCCTAATTAGTTCACCCTTCCCACTCCTCACATTCTCCACAGTAGAAGGAAAAGAACAAGCCTAGTCATCCGCACGCCTACAATCCCCAGAACTAGATCCCCATTTAGCAATATGTTGGGTAGCATTCAGCTCGCTAAATCCCATCAGTTTGCGGCTTCTTTCGTGCCATGGTGCTCAGTTGGGTATCATTGTTGCTCCAATATACTCCCTCCCACCGTTCTTGGGCCCAGGAGGATCAATCTTTGATAAAATCAATCCTACAATAAAATTCTTAATCATTAATAAAAAAATAATGTGGCCAATATACACACTAAAAAAAATCAAATACATGAATATTATGAAACTATTAAAATAGCGACAACATTGCTTCCCCTTTGGCCGGATTATCTTCAAAGCATAGGAGCCAAATATTTCACGATCTGAATCTTCTTCATTAACCTCCCTAACTTATCAGCTTGCCAATTACAAGGAACTATAAAGTTCTATACATGCATAGACTTACCATCCACACACCTAACATAAAAATATCTCTCCTTCCATGATCTATAAATACTGGGAAGGTTTTGCAAAAGGTGAATCCCATGGACTGTGGGATACAACATAAACACTCATTCTCTACCAACACTCCATGGGTGAAAAAATCTAATAAAATAACCTACCTTTAACATCCTTCCATCAATCTTACACACTTCTACATACCCACTCATCATGGCCATGCGCACTCGGATGGAGCTGAACGAGAGAAATTCCATAAGCCTCCAAAATGCCCACCACAAAATCCAAGATATGCAAAGTCAGCCCATACAAAATGTAGTACTCATATACGCGCTAGAAGGAGGTTCCACACCCTCTCACCAGAAATCGGACACCTAATTTCGCACGTATTTAGAGAGGGATGATACTACCTTAGGGTCGCTAACGCATCCGCATTCATAAAACTATCATTCTCTTCCCCATTTTGGCTAACCCTCTCTCTAGCCTCCTCACCCTCCTCGATGATGACTTCGTCCTCAGAGGGAATATTATCACGTGCCACCCCACCACCCAAGCGAGACTTGGCAGTTGAGGAAGAAGAGGGGGAACGAATAACCACCATATTTTAAAATACGGGGAGGATATTAGGTAATACCTTGAATTGATGAGAGCTACCTGAATTCCACTAACACTTCTAGAAAGACAAATAACCAAGGTAAGTTCCACCAAAAATCCCTAAAGCCTTTATACAAATAAACAAAAAATATAAAATTGTGCCTCGAGAATGCACCTTTTCGAGGCCACAAGTCAGTTGCGTCAGTTATGGATACGAGTCATCACTTGTTAAATATGCTACAAAATAATTACTTAACATGCCATTATCCTTGTGTATAAATCTTCCCCTTGATCTTCAGGAAATCGCATCTCATTCCCCAAAGGGGATGGATACTAACTGGCTGGCGAAAAAAGGGTCAGAAAAGGTTTATATATTATTTCTCTTACTTGCGAAGTTATACATAGCTTCGCGCTAACATATTTTGGA
>JAULKJ010318308.1:0-19371 GCA_032355405.1 Rubia balearica | reverse complement strand
AAATGGCCTACGAAACATGGTAGTTTTGTACTAGATCCTCAGTGAAAACATTGGATGAGCTGTCTCAATCTCCCAAATTAGAAGAGCAAGTTCAAGCTCTTACTTCTATGATGAAATAATTTATGAAGGGGAGAGTTCATCAAGTCAAGGTTTGTGGCATATGCAGCCTTGATCATCCCACCGACACTTGTCCGCAAGTGGTGGAAGATTCAAAGAAGTGAAGGCATTGGAATTCAATGGAGGAAATAGGCAAAAATTTTCTTTGAGGAAATAATAAGGGTTTCAAGGAAACCAAGGTGAAGATAAACAAGATCCCTATGCAAATACCTTCAATCCTCGGTACCGCGATCACCCCAACTTCCGTTGGTGTGGGGAAGAAAGTATAGGGTACTACCGAGGTGGACAACCTCAACCCTACTTGAGAGGAGAAGGGTCTTCCAAAAACAATATTGCTTTATAAAAGTCGGTCGAGAAGAGATCTTGGAGGCTATAGCTCAATCGGCTAAGAAACAAGATGTGTTCCCGGAGCGGACAAGGAGAGAATTTGAAGATCTTAGCACTAGATATTTTTCGAGCATTAAGAATCTCGAAATCCAAGTAGGCCAACTCATCACCTCGGTGAGTCGACTTGAAGCCAAGGAATCTGGAAAGCTCCTTTCCTAACCTGAGATCAATCCAAGAAATGTAAGTGGGTTGAAGCTACGAAGCGGGAAGGAGATGCGTGAGCTCGGGAAGGAAATATTGCAAGAGAATGATTTGATGGTGGAAAGTAACAGGACCAACTTGGGAGAGTGTGAGATGGTTGTAGAGAAGGATCCCATCAAAAAGCTTCCAACCACCGATGCGAAGGTGATCCCTCTGCCACCTTTTTCTAGTGCACTTAGGGGAAAGCCGAAGGTGGAAAACAATGATGTACACATTCGTAAAATCTTCGATAAGGCTGAGGTTAGTGTTCCAATTTTGGATTTGATTGAGCATGTTCCCTCTTAGTGTTCCAATTTATTGGGGAGACATTTTCTAAAAATGTCAAGAACCATGGTAGATGTTAATTTGGGGACATTAACCCTAAAAAATAACATTAATAATATGGGATTTGAAATCTATAAATATAAGAATGATTCACCTATTATCTCTCTTATGTGCAAAGGCATAATTTTGTGTGATTACCTTGCTCAATGTTAAAACCCTTGCATGATTACGTAGAATGATGGCCTAAATAAGATTCTTAATGATAATGAGAATGAGTGCTTAGATGATATTCTTGATGATGATGAGAGTGATAAAGGAATCATACTTTGCCTTTCAATTGTGATGGTCATGTTGATGAAACTTATGCTATGCATGATGTTAGTGACGACATTTCTGTCATAGATTGTTTTTTTTTATGTTCACTAATATGTAGAAGTTATTGGAGAGTGGTTAGAAAGTAACAACCCCTAGACTATCTCCTAAACCTGAGGAAATAGCTAAGAACTCAACATTGCCTAGGTATGGACATTCATTCTCTATAGAGAGCAAAGTGCATAAAGGTAAGGATGGCACTTTGTGAAGACCTCTCCACAAAGATGTCATCGTGGGTGGAGTTTCCGATGGTGAATATGGAGACCCAACGGTAGGCCCTTGTTAATAAAATTGCATGAAGAAAAAAGTCGTGAGGACAACAATAAAAATATTGAGCACTTTCTTATTTTTTGACATTTTTTGGTAGATAGATTTTGTATTTTTTTGTGATTGACAAAGAATCTTGGGGTGAAACTCTTTTTGATTGTCAAGTTAACATCTAGTCTTATGCTTTGTATTTGAAAAGGAAATAGGACTTGATGGGTGAAAAAAGGTTCTCTTGAAGAAATGGAGGAATTAGGGAAAACAAGGCACTGTTCATAGGCTAGTCTCGTGGCAGGCTCCGTCCAGCATAAGGCAGCCTCGTGTCAGGCCCCCCTCAACATGAGGCTACCTCGTGCTAGGCTTCCATAAACACAAGGCTATATGTGGCACCATCGTGTTCAGCCTCATGTTGTGATGTAGGTAGATCAAAATGCAGATTTTTTAAAATTGTAATTTTAAGCCAAACCATGCATTTTTAGCCCATTAACTCAATAAATATTTATTACCTAAGATGGTTGATGTAAATAGTATTATACTAAACATCACCACCTCCCTTAGGCATTAATTAAGTGGTACTTTTGTCCCCTAGAGTATCTATTTTCACCTATACCATCCTTATCTCCACTACAAGAGACATCACCTATTACCTCGGTTCTGCAAGACTTTATACGTCGGTTTTCAGCCTTGTAAAAATTGAGATAAATGTGAGTGTAGTAAAAAGTACCTTTTTTACTTTGGTTCGAAACTGCGGTAAAAAGTATTTTTTTACCTTGGCTTTCTATGAAGAGAACCGAGTAGATACTCATCACCCGACGACCTTCTCGACAATGGAGCAATGTTAGGCTGAATTCTAAGCCTCCCAAATACCACATGATTGTGCGATGTCGTGATGATAGATGTTGAATAGAAATTTTGCGACATCGCTCTGTACCATAATAAAAATCACTTGAGTTTGTTACTGACGTCGCTCAATATGCTTTATTACCGCAGGTTTGAACCGCGGTTAATTTTATTTTTACACTGATTTCCTTTTTGAAAAATCGGAGTAATTTATAATTTGAGGAATCATTGATCGAGTATTAAGAGACGTCTCTTTGAGAAAATAGCATTGTCGACGTGGTAGAGAATGTGCAATGTTGTATTAACCAATGTCGCGGTGTTGATAATCGGTTACATGATGACATGACTTGTCAATGAACATGACGTCATTTTGAATGACCGATGTCTTGGGTGTAGGTCTGAATAGGGTTAATTTTTTGTTCCATTCGTTTGTGTCTGCAATGTTGCTTCCTGCGTGTGGTTCATGGTGCTACGTCACTCTATGAAATGTCCAGCCGAAGTTACCCTATTTATTGTCCCGCCAGTAGCCCTTGTGACCTATGAGAAAAGTTGGTTCTTTGTAATTATTTCAGCCAAATTGTAATAGATACTATGTGACGCCTATCGAACTTTCAAATACAACAATTCATAATTATGGAAAAGAGGTCCCGGAGTCGAACACCCTTTCATATTGCATGATACTACATCAATCATAGAAACTACATCATCCATACACAAAGTAGGTTACCAAAATTCTCACAAAATGAACTTTACCATTAATACTCCATAGCTAGCTAGAAAGATTTATATCAGGTGTCAAAAATACGTTAGAAAGTATCAATGGGCATTTTAGAGAATGATGCTGTAACAAAAAAAATCAACCAAATCAAAGTTCCTCATATGGTAGATGGATTAAGTAAAGGCTTCAAATTCTTTACCATCATAAAGAGCGCCCAACTTTTGCGTACATCCTCCAAAAGCTTGATGGGATATGGGGATTTGTCCTTGGGAAAATACTACAACAACGAGTAACCTCATAATTGATAAATAGGTTGTGCATAGTCGGGATATTATTGATTAGACTCAATAGGTGAGAAAAATAGGTACCTTTTGTAGATCAAATTGATTCTCCCTCACAAGCAAGACCAAGTCCTTCATAAAGTGCATGCAATAGTAACCGCTTTCCCGCACGCCCACTTGTTTTTTATGATATTCAAACAAACAAATTGTTCACAAACACGTAGTTAAGTACCTTGTAGCAAATCCAAATTTCATGATACAATTTTGAAGGTAATTGTAATCTTAAGGGAATTCCACGTGCATCCTTTGTGCCTGGTAATCATGTGATCTGTCATCACCTTAGTAATTTTGAATGAAATAGTTTCTGGGGGCGTTTGATGTAATGGATCGTACCACAACACCATGTTTGATAGAAGCACGATGATCCAATGTTTGCTACAAAAATGAGATCATTATTAACTTAATACAATCCCATAATATTTAATATAATCCAAACAAGGCTAATGCAGTAAGTGGAGATGACTCACCACTCGTAATAAGTTGCTATGTATATGGAGTTGTCCTTTTGTATCAACCACTATCTCAAATAGGCCAAACGCTCCTCCATCGCCACATGGTCATGTTGGATCTTTAATGGGAAAAGAACCCCTATCAAACCTTTGAATTTGGAAAAAGATTGTACATGCAAGAGCCTATAAACATGGTTAGTATTGTCTTTGGTTAGAGCCTATATATAAACATGCAAGAGCTACACGCATTATTAATTTCAATGATTAAAGTTAGGGTGATGCATTTTTTTATAAGTATGATTTCATTTATAACCATAAAAAAAATCAAATAGTACAGGCTATTGCCCTCACTCTAGGCTTTAACAAGAAAAAACTCAAGTAGGCTTTGACTATGGATTAGTTTAATTTCATTTCAGAAAAAGGCTGCCTCATTCCCTTTTTGCTACTGTTTTTGGGCCGTTATAAAACAGCCATTAGCAGCTAGAGGTTACTTTTTATAAGCCTAATCCAAAATGAATCTCACTTCATCCATAATAATAAACCTGTTCAAAATTATAGGTATTTCAACCTAAATCAAAACTCTTGCTAACCAGTGTACTTCATCCAGAACGGCCTGCTCCATATCTTCAATTTTTCTCTCTCTTTGCTGAAAAATTCTTCTGTTGCACTCTTCCCATAGATGGTATAAACAAGGGACAAGTAAACTGTTGTTCCTTTTATTCCTTCTAATAAGCCAAATTTTCAAAATATTTTTAACATCTCTTAAACTCTGCATCCCAGGAAACTGTAAAAATTTGAATAGCTTCTTGCTATACTGACAACTGATTAGCATCCTCATTCTCCAGTTTACGAAGAAAATAAACCTGAGGGATTTTGATGTTATTGAAAGATAAGAGACTATCTGTTGTTGCCAATTTTTTATTCAAAAGCATCCCCAAAAAGAAACGTTATTTTGGGATAAGTTTTTAACCCCAAATTAGTTTGGCCATAGAATCGGCTTCCTCCCCTCCCTTCAAAATGTTATATGCAACTGAAATTCTGAATTTCCCTTTGTTGCTGACACAGTTTCCCAGCTTATCCTTCATTCTTTCCTTCAACTTGTTCAACCACTTCCACATCCAACTATGAT
Source organism: Rubia balearica (assembly GCA_032355405.1). Taxonomy (NCBI): domain Eukaryota; kingdom Viridiplantae; phylum Streptophyta; class Magnoliopsida; order Gentianales; family Rubiaceae; genus Rubia; species Rubia balearica. The sequence goes on along the minus strand of JAULKJ010318308.1, from coordinate 14,289 downwards.
CTTGCCGAGGACAATGATTCTCAAAATATTTTGACCAGAGATAGTATGCTTTGATCCATCTAATCCAAAACACATCCTGCTTTTTTTAAATATCCCATACCAGCTTACAGAGAGCAGCCTGATTCCATACATAAGAATCCTCGAAACCAAGACCTTCCCTCTCCTTGCTTCTGCTCATTGCATCCCATGAGGAAGGGGAAAAATACCTTCCTTCATTGGATTTGTTCCACAAAAAAACCCTGCATTTCTTGACTATTTGTTCATGAATACTTTCTAGCAGCTTAAAAATCCTAGACCAATATCCAACTATACGGAGTAGCATAGTGTTTATCAGTTGGCTTCTCCTTGCATAAGATAGGTTCCAAGAATTCCAAGTGTTTAGCTTTTTGCTCACTTTATCCAGCAATACAGGACAAGATGTTCTATCTCACATGAATGTAGATATAGGCAAGCCCAAATATCTCAGAGGGAAATCCTCTTTCTAAAATTTTAAGATTTCAACTAAAACATCCTTCTCCAATTCATTCATCTCTGAGAAATATATTGTAGATTTCATGCTATTAACAGCCAAAGCAGAAACTCTTTGAAAATCATACACCTCCCGAACACCTTCAATAAATTTCTGTTTAGTCTCACAAAATATTAACAAGTCATCAACAAAAAGAAGAGTGTGAACTCCCACTTTCTTAGTTCTATGATAATAGCCTATTCTTTTTTCATGAAATATTTTATCTAAAAGTCTTGTTAAGAACTCCATACACAAGACAAATAGAATGGTGGGAAAGAGGATCCCCTTGTTTAACCCCAGTGGTACCCTGAAAAGTTTTAGTATAGGATCCATTGAAGGCTAAAAAAAAAGCTAGATGATCTTACACACCTTTCAATCCATTCAAAAAAGAGTGCTGGTAGTTTCAAAGCTCTGAGCTAATAAAACATAAATTTCTAATTAATAGTATCAAATGCTTTCTTGATATCAATTTTGATAACAGAACTTGGTTTCATAGGTGGTACTTTATATTTGTGGACCAGTTCTTGGGCAAGCAAAATATTATGGGCTATGCTTCTTCCTTTGACAAAGACACCTTGATTCTTGTTGAACATATGTGGTAAAACAACTCCTAATCTCTTACAAATGATCTTTGTTATCATTTTGTAAGGAATAGAACAGCAAGAAATAGGTCTCAGCTCTAAAGCAAATTGAGGGCTTGTATTCTTTGGGATCAGAGTTAGAATAGCTCTGCTCAATTCCTCAGGAATCACCTCACCTCTGAAGAAACTCCTTATTTCACTGATGAAATCATTACCCACAATGCCCCATTTTTAAAATTAAAAAAAAATCTATTGTACCCATCATAACCGAGACTTTTGTTTGAATTTATCCCTTTCAGTGCTTGGAAGATTTCATCATCAGTAATTCCTTCTACCATTCTTAGTTGCTGCTATAAATTCAATACTTCTCCCTCCATAATACTGACTTCCTCCAAACTGCATAATTTATGTACCTTCTTTCCTAGTTGCTGCTTGAAAACAGAAACCAGAAACCAGATTGGCTTCCAATTCCTTCCCTACTACCTCTTTTGTACCATCAAGCAAGCAGACCAATTGATTAGAATACTGCATATTTTTCATTTTAGCATAAAATAGCCTAGTTGGTCTATCCTCTTCCTAGAGTCACTTGATTTTAGCCCTCTGCCTCAGAAACTTGTATTCAACTCCATCAAGTTCCACTGCTTCCCTCTATTGTATTGATTCCAGTTCTTGTGCTCTTTCAGATAACGAGTTAAGCTGCAATTCATCACTTGCTTTCTGCCAATCCAGTCAAGCTATTAAAGCTCTTTTTTTTAACATAAGAAAACTCCCTTCTGTTTAGTTTAGATAGTGGTTTTTCTAGTCTTTTCATATTCTTGCTCAAATCTTCCATACTTCCATTTTCCTTCTTCGCCATACAACTTCCACTAATATTTTAAATTGATAAGATATTGCCCACATATTAAAATATTTAAAAGGTTTAGCTTGTTGCTTACCACTTATACTTATTTGTATCTGTAGTGGGAATTAATTAGAGATATAGCTATTCAACACCTTACAGATTGAGTTCAGGTACATTTTAGCCCAGTTCTGATTGATTAGTGCTTATCAATCCTGCTAAAAAATCTGTCTCCTTTCTGCCTTCTATTATCCCAAGTGAAATTAGCTCCCAAAGTCTTCATCCCCAATAATACCAGACTAGTTACCAAGTCTTGAAAATCTTTTGTTTATGCAGGAATAACACAGTTACCTTCCACTCTATCCTTCAGGTTTATAGGAGAGTTAAAATCTCCAATAATGATCCAGGGATTAACATGATTCAAACTTTTCATAAAGTTCCATAGCTCTACTTCACCTCTGGATCTATCCCCCGAGCATGCTTCTTATTAATGATTACTTCATACACTTCTGGTCTCCACCTCATCCATATTCTTCCTCTTTTGATTAGGTCTCCATTAGACTCCAGGATCCACCCTTTGCCTAATGAATTCCATACTTCCAGTTCTCTTGTTTTCTGAACTTTTGTTTCCAGTAAACCAATAATACCACATCTACTATTTACATAGTAATCCCTACAATTTTTCCTTACTATTTACACCCCGTGTCTTCCATATGAGAATATTGCTAGTCATCAGAAGGTTCCTCAATGAACCTATAGCAGAGAAGTTTGTCATTTGGTTTCTGATTCTCATTGTGCCCTTCCAAAATCTGCTTCTCCCTACAGTTCACCTTCATGATTTTCTTGCTTTCTCTTTGTTTATACTCCATATTCTTCCCTGCTTCTGATTTACTAATCTGTTCAGTTTTCATTTCCTGAATCCCAGCCATCTTCTTTAGCACGTATACCTGTTTAACAACAGTGGTTTCTCTCTTCTTTCCTACCGTTTCAACCTTTTTACAATCTTCTTATACATGCTCAACAAAGTGCAATTGTCACATTTTGATGGATTCCATTCATAGATGATTTTCTGATGTTGTATAACATCTCTTTCATCTATGTATGGAATCTAATTAGGAAAAATAGCTCCAACCTTTAATTCTACTTACAATCTGTCAAAAGATAGTCTCTCCAACTTCTTCGTAGCCCTATCAAGTTTAAGGGGTTTTCATAGTGCAGTGATTATTCTGTTCAGGATTTTAGGCTTCCAGTAAACAACAAGCAACTCAGGTAATTGTACCCACACAAGAACAAATTTAGGTTCATCTAACTCAAAATTCAGATACAATCACTAGCTTCCCATCAAAATGCAAGATACCATTCTCAATTATCTTATCTTTGAATTGTTTAAGCACAAATTTAATCATGAATAAACCTTGTTTCACTTTCCAGGTTCTCAAATGTTTTTGAAACCCCAAATTCTCCCAAAGAAACCTTCTGCGACTTTAAATGGAGGAAAACTACTCATAAATCTACAGATTACTGTGGACTCCCAGTTCTTAACACTTTCATTCACCTCATCAATTGGATTAACACCTTGCAATTTTTCAAGATTTATGAAACATACCTCTTCGTCATGGAATAGCTGTGCCCATGATTTTTTGTATCACCCTCCTGCCTGTCTCCCCACCTCAGCCTTTTACCTTCACGAGCATATCCTTCCGGTTGTTCAGCTGTGACTTCCCCCGCCATTTTAGCTTCTTCCCTCACCATTGATTTACCTTTAAATTCCGATTTCAGATATTCGACAATCCCCTATCTTTCTCTATCATCGATTTCTTCATTATATTCAATTTCTTCTCTTCTAAGCTCAATCTCCTGACTACCTTTATTCTGTTTTAGTGTTTTGTTTTTCTCTCCTTTTGTAACACCTTTTTTATTGTCTTCGTTTTGTACCAGATCTTTCCATGGTAGATCACCAAAAAATTCAGTAGCTTAGAAGGATAATTTTTTCCCTCACACACTTAAGGTGTTTCTCCCGCAGTGAAGAGAGATATTTTTTCTCCCTAGGTTGATGCATTAATGCTTACAAGAAATGTAGTTTCATCACGGGAGGCGACACATTATTGAAATTGAACAAGTCTTCCAAATCCTCCTTCCAGATAATAGAATTTACCCTGTACCCAAAAACACTCACTTTTTCTACGGGAATTTGGTACAAACATGAGGGAGGGTGTGCCGTCACAATTGAATGGATGTTCTTCAGGGAACCATCCTTCGAGGGATTGTATGGTGGTGGCTTCATCCTAGAAACATAAGTCTTTGTCGATTTAGGATCCCCACATGGATTGTGTAATTTTGTCAGGCTACTAATCCTTGTCTCGATCTACATTAAAACAACCTTTAAATTTATGTACGATAATATTGTCTCAACTAACATTTAATAGTATATCCATTATCATGTTATACCATATTTATAGGCCCATTCTACAAAATATCCATCAAACGAGGGGGCCATTCCACAAACATTCCCAACGCCTTGTCCACTGTTCTAGGCTTGGTTTTTGGGATTGGAAGAACCACACCATCTACGAGGGCATATGTGACATTGACCACCACGTTATCATTCACAATGGGCTTATGATGATGCACTCATATAGATGTGTACACTTTACCTTCCTCCACGATATGACTATCTCCATCAACACGTTCAACAAGTAGTATGCAGATGCAGTTAGCCTACACAAGAAGACTTGCTAATTTTAAATATAGAATGAAATATGTTTCCATATGAATAGTGTAATATATTTAGTCAAACCTTAATGATGTGTTGAGTTGCGTCAACTAACTTCGTTCTTAGTCAATCAAAGCAAGCAGTGTTGACAAAGTCAAAGATGGGGGTACGGGCCCACTATTACACTCCGAGCGGTCATGCATTGAGGTTGTCGGAGAAGCACCACGAGGGAGATTTGACGGTGTTGGTTTAGAACTTGTAATGATTCTCTCCAAGTTAAGTGGCATATTCGTCCCATTCGATTGTTCCGAGACATAAGCCACTGGTTGGTTTAATGTGGATTTCAAAGCATCAATATCTCTTTGTTGACTATTTGATGCAATATCAACCTTGGCTGGTCAAGGTTTAACAAAGATATCCCTATGTATAGCGAGCATACCAACACCCTGTACCCGACCTGGATGTTCTTTATTATTTAGTGCAAACCTCAGTATCTTTTCTTTCCATCCTCTATGAACTAATTAGGTTTTTTTTTTGTTTTAAGTCCTCCTATAAAATTACTTATAGTCAATCTCTTTTGCACGAATTTTGTCTTGAACGGACATTTATATCATATGAACTAAACGAAATGCAAAACTTACGATTTGTTTGGAAACCAACTCTGCATCTTTGGTATGGAACTTATCTTCTTTCTTCCCACTCCCTTTTGTATCCCTTTAGCCAATTCTCAAAATGGGGAACCTCATCATGCATGGGATATTTTGTAGTAGCCCTTGCTTCCTCTTCCATCATTCCATGGTCCAATTTCTTATAGATTCTTGCCTTGAACATTTCCTTCATTATTATTATTGAAGTTAGTGTGAAACCTCCACAACTCATTGTATGGCGCATCTTTTTTTCCCCTAGCAAGATTACTTTTCTATCCCTTAGACCCTGCAAAATAATTAGACTGAAGGATTCAAAATATAAATAAAAAACGTGCGTTAACTTAGAAAGACAATTCCCCTGTATTTTACCAACGTTGCAAAGAAGTGGGTTATGATGTCGTACTGGTCGACTGGTAAATCTGCGAAGTCACAGACATTGTCGGACAAAATCAGTGCTTGAAACTTACTTTACCTACGACATCACATGCTAATCGAAAGTATCGATATACTAGCCAATTACTATAGTGCGATGTCGCAGGTTCACCTAGTGTTACTCAATCTTATGGAAATGATGGACCTCTACGATTTAAATCACTAACAAGAATACATAACATACACATTCGATGATACCAATGAAAATATACTCATCCATAAGTATGTTTATCCCACACTAAAATGCATGCATATAATTGAAAACATGTGCCCATTGTGTTCATATTTTTAAGCATGTTAATGTAAATTGCTTACCGATTGTTCATCCACTAGTTCTCTTGCGATGAAACCCTTCTAACTAGATTCACTTATGAACGGATGCTTAATTATTGGGTTGCAATTCCTCTTCCTTCCGAACAGGTAATCCCGTGCCAATTTGGTTTTGAAATCTCTCAATCTTTCACCAAAGCACCGTATTGTCTTCTTTTTCAATCTTGCCATATCATCACATTCGATCTCGAAAGCATATTGCATGGACCTCCATAGTTTTTCCTTGTAGGCATCGTAAACATGAGGCCAAGACTCGTATAATAAGATATCTACCTTTGTCCTAGCAATCGAACCTATTTAATTGGACCACCAATGTCTTTCTTCACCTATCGCGTTCCTGATGTGATTGAACTTCATAGAACATTTCTTACCTTTTACCACCATGTCAATCAATATCTTGCAAATTTCAATACCTCGACCTTTACTATGTCTTTTTGAGGCATTCAAATTCCCTCCTTCTTCGGGTCATTTCCTTTTATCGGGTTTAACAAGGACACCTAAAAAAATTCCATTTTTCGATGTTAATGGGAACAACTAAAAAATTATGTTACAACCTTTGTAATGGACATTAAATAAACAAAACAAATTGCATGAGATTAATCTTAACCAAAAGAAAATGGTGGAATTGAATAAATTAATGTTATCTCCATATGAAATCACCTACATGAAAAAGTTGAATCATGTTGTACAACATACACATATAGAAAAATTACATCTTTGAAGAAACCATAGAACCCTACATGTATATATAGTCCACAATGTACAAGAAAGTAAATAAAAAGTATGGCACATAGCAATAGCAAACATTCATTCAATAATACATCCCAAGGGATGTAGCCACAATGACACTATGATCATCAAGTTGAAAAGATGGAAACTTAACACTATTTCTATTCATGGAATCCCCATCCATTACGGCTTCTTGCTTATCACTGAGTTTCTCCATTTGTGAATATGTTGGGGGTGGATTTGGATGTGTCAGTTTGTTGAGTTGTTGGAGGGGAAAGGATTTGCTGATGAAGAACTTTGGGGACCTTGAAGGTGAAGAACTATGATTGTTAAACTCATGTACATTTAGTACCTATATTTTTTTAGGCAAAAGCCCATGTTGATGTAGCGATTACAAACTTCTTTCCTTAGACAACCATGAATAGTTATCCTAAATAAGTGAGTTGTTAAGATGGATGAAAGTTTGACAATAACTTGTTCAACAGCTAAGCTTACTGAAGGTTGGTGATTGGGTTGGCTGTTTTTATTCTAGGCATCACTAAATTAGGTTTTTCAGCTAAATAAGTTTTCCAGTATGAATATAGTAATAGCCTTTAAGATTTGACTTGTGTAGGTTAGACACTAGCCGGTTCCACTTCTAAGATTGTTGGAAGCCAGTAGAGTAGCCGATGTTTTTCGGGGCCTAACGAAATTGACTCTTTCAATTAAACAATGGTTCAGGGTATAAATTTCTTTCAATACACCGTTGTGATGATAATATAGCTTAAGGCAAGACATGATATCCAATCTCACACGAGTCCTACATGTAGCAGGGTCATTGATTATTAAGTGTTTTACTATAAACCCCACGAACTACCAACATCATTACACGTGTGAGGGAACATTTTACTATTACCCGTCTGAAGTTTAGGATTGGTTGTGCCTATTCATAGCCAATGTCATCTGATCGCTTATTGTATCCATTCCAAGCAATTACTTCGTATTTTCATTACAGGAGAAGTATTAGTCAACCCTACAACCATAGTAAAATTTTTAAGTGATGCGCCATCGTTAGTCCAAATATTATGTCCACTTGTATAAACAGGTAATCCTTTTCATCCTATAATTAGTCTACATGTTTGACCAATAAATGTTCGATTAAGTTGGATTACGCAACCCATCCATAGTCATATTTAATATTCCCGTGTTTCTAAAACTGTTATAATTAATTGTACTCTGGAATACTCTTTACATACTATTTAGCTTGGGCCTTGCATTTGGGTCACATAAATTCATATTGGGCTGAAAGCTCAATATATATGTACGATGTCGCCTGCATGTCAGCTACATGTCGGTCATGCCGACACATTTGTGTGAAATCGAATGATGCAATCTACACCCACTAATGTCCAAACCCATTTTGTAACAATCGTTGGGCCGACTGTACTAATCGTCCTAGGTTCATGTAAGGCTGACCTCGTAAACATGGCATTTATATTACGGTCCTGTCTACTTAGTGACCAAAATCGCAGATAGACGATTCAGATTCCATTGGTAAGAGCTCGCTACAAATTGAATGGAGCCCATAATAAGCCCTTAACCCGGTAGGTATGGTCAGCGACATCGCACATCTTTCGTCAACTTCTTGTTGTTCAAAAAATAGTTTGCAACTTTTCAATGTTGGTTAAAATGATACCGTAAGTGGTACAATATATAAAGTGCTCAGACTGACCACGTCATATTCTCATACCTCGACACCGAACCCAACCTGCCATTTCTAGAAAAAAACTGTCCAGAAACTGTCAAATGCGTCAATAAACCTCCCACCATTATATATAATTTGTCCCATTCCATATCAATTAATCTCAGTTACGTCCACTCCGAAGGGCACCCCTCACATAGCTGTAATCAAGGTAACTATTGATTACATCTTTTTCTTCAAATTTTTGTTAGCTTTTATTTACGTATTTCCATTATATAATGTTCCTATTAGTTCAACACGAGTGATGCAGTGTTTGATTGAGTTCTTCTCCATTCTTTAGTTTATGGGGTTTCATTTTTTAAAGGTTTTGGTTATGAAATTTTAGGCTTCGGAGCAATGTATGTTTTTTTTGCCCAAAACATGTTTTGCTTGATGTTAAAGTAGTTGTGTGTAAAACTTGTGCTTATTTAGTTAGCTTTCATTGGCCATTTTGACCATTCATGTATGCCTCACATACATTTTCTTCTTGATCAATATGACGTGCGACTTTGCAGATTCATGCATATGTTTATACAAATTCGTAGCTGACATATCGATCTTGTCGATAGTTCTGCGAAGTATTTGTGATCTCGGTTATTAAATACAATCCAGTCACTAAATGGTCTGTCTGACTAACCTTCCCTCGTTTTATTGTTCAATAGATATCTCTAGTGAAGCAAACCATGAAAAGGGCGAAGGGCCAGAAAAATAGAACCAGTTCCTCCCGCTCCAAAAAAATGAGGACTGTTGACGAACCTCCATCGCCTAAATTAGATAAGAAACACTTCTTGACCGAGAAAAGTAGGAAGGGTTTTGTAATTGTGAGCAACAGAAGGGTTAAGGAGGTCAGATGCATGCGGCCCGATGACGTGGAACCACTACACTTGGATGTTTTCTAACCTTCAAACCTTCGGGGATGGTGAGGTTGATTTTCCTCATCAAGACAACCTACGAAATGGAGGTCAAGGAGTTGTACACCAATTTTAAGTCTTTAACCAAAATAAACCACACAACAAGAGTGAACGGTGTGTCATACAGCTGACGGTGAAGGTGATCAATGAGGCATTGGTTGAACCATTGGAGGAGATGATCATCTGGAGGTTTTGCCGATGCAAGTCTGTTGCAGGGGCTATTGACCTCCTAGAGCCAACGAGGATGATCTGGCAACCGTATGGTCGAGAAGTACTTTAAGATTAAAGTAGGCAACACGTTAATCACCCGAAGTCCGTCAAGATTGATGTGCTGGAACTTAAGGAGGGGATGATGTACAACATCATTGTGCAAATTCTCGTACCTGTCAGACATCCTTCTGAGTGCACTATGAACGGTACCATCTTAAACTACCACATCGCAGAGAAGAAGTTAGTCGACCCCGGTTACACCATCATTAACAAGATGCACACAGCGTTTCTCACTCCAAGGAGTCACACCCTCCCTTTGGAAATGTCATCACTGTCCTCTTAGAGAAGAAAAAAGTGAAGATCAAATCAACTCTCAAGATCAAGGCGAGACACTTGATTGGAACTTCTTCGACAATAAGCATTGGCACTGGAAGCCGGGGAAGTGGTTTGATTGAAACGTCCCCAAGGGAAATCTTGAAGTAGCTACTAAGCCCGGTCCTGAAGGTACTCCATCGACACCCACAAAAACGTATCCTCAAGCCGCCACTGTTGTCCCATAAACAGGTACGAAAGTCCATTTCATTCCATCTCATTACCAATTTTAAATTGTTACCATATGACCTTAACAATCTTTTTTTTCAAATAAAGGACTAAAGTGCAGTATATGGGACATTATCATGAGGGACTTAGCAGAGACAAAAGCGCTTGCACATTGCACAGAATGCTATGTGCGCCAGGTGAAGACAGAGTTAGCGAACCTGAAAGCAATGTTTGTCGATGCTATCAACGCACCTCGTGTGGACCCCATGGTAGCTAAACCTGATGATAAAGTACTCTCCGGTGAGGAAGATGGCTCCGAGAAAGAGGAAGAGATCATGGTCTATGAGGTAAGGGAAACAGGGGATGAGGACGAGGGGATAGCAGACAATGAAGATGGCTCTGACAAAAGCGGTGGTAAGACCGAGACCGAGTTTGGAGAAGATGGGAGGAAGCATTTGAAATAGGCATCTGGCTATGGAAATTCATTGGAAGATGATGATCTCAACCCTCACGTGTCACCCTCGCATTGATGGCCTTGTATCGGTATTCGTGTTTGATTTTAGTGAACTATGGATTTAGTCCATTTAATGACATAGCAGGATGTGATTTGGATTCTATGTTAATTAGCATTTGTGTTTTATGGATTCTATGTTATTGTTTTTATATGGATTTTGTGTTAGTATTCATATTAATGGTTTTAGTAGACTAGAAAATAGGTGTTTGCCTGTTGTGAACTTGGAATGAGACTCTTAAATGGAACATTCCATGTTCTGGTTGTTTATGTTCAGAAGTAATGTTTTCAAAGGAAAATTAAACATATGCCATATCGCACTATATACGCACATCATAAGATAGGTTCAAAAGAAAGGTTACCGATATGCTAGCAACTTCGCATGAATTAATTGATTTAGGCATTGACTTCGACCGATGGGCACCTGCAACATCGCTGTGACCAATTATTGCAGATCAAATCAGTCACCGAGAACTAATGTAACGTTGGCTACTCTGTTTTATAAACATTCTATTTCATTTTCATGCGACGAACTTACATTAGCGAAGTCGCACACATCATGTCATCTACACCGAATTGTCCACCGACTTCTTTGCGATGTCGATTATTAAGTTTCCCAATAGAATTAATTCATCATTTTTTGGGATATTAAGGATAGAATTAGGATTACCAAATACATTAAAACAAGGACAGACCCTTAAACATTCAACAAGGTTATTTAAAATGATGTGTAGATCCAAACTATGTCTTCTCTTTTAACTTCTTTGATTTGGGGTGCCACTCAATCCATACCCCTTCTTTGTGGTATCTCCTCAAAGCTAGCTCCACCCCAAATGCCTCCTCATGACCAATAGTACTCGTGGTGGGTGGAGTGTGTGGAATAATGTCGGACAATGAAGATGGACAACAATCCCCCACAAATTGACTTTTACCCTGAATGACCACTGATTTGCTAGAATCACAAGGATCAGCAACATAAAGCACTTGTGTAGCCTAGGAAGCAAGGATGTATAGATCTCCAATAGAATGAGTCCTAGTAAAATCAAAGACTGTGAAGCCTAGGTCGTCCACCGATGCACCAGAATTGTTATCAACCCACTTGCATTTGAAAAGTGGTACCCTAAAACTAGTGTGGACTAGTTCCAATGTTTCCTGAATCACACCATAGTAACACATGTTCCCATACATGGTATTCTTATCCTTCACGCTGCTTACATGTAAAGCTTCCGCAATAATGCTAAAGCTACTATTCTGTGTAGCGGTGTGTGTGTCTCATTCAAGTCATAGCCCGTGAAAGAAAGTGCAATTGCAGAAGGCATGAAGGCTAATCAATGCAAGGTGTCACCATGACTTTCTTTGACTACTGTATGGTGCAACCAATCCATGAAGGTGTGATTGTGTTCAGAAAGTACTTGCTTCTTTGAGCAACCCATGTGACAACACTCTTTGATAGCTACCATGTGTATATCCACGTAAGGGTGAACCACATCTTAGTTCCGCAAAACATATAAGTGAGCTTTCATCAACTCGTCGGGGCTTAATAACCTAGTTGTTGCTTTCTGCAAACTTGTCACCATGACGCAGTGTTGGTACACTAACCGACACTTGATTCTTCATGAATTCAATACAGTATTATGCCGCCTCCTTTGTCACATACCTCTGCACAATACTAGCATCTAAATGATATTTATTTTTCAAATAACCTTTGAATATATTTATATACCTCTTGAAGGGATACATCCATCGAAGATAAACAGGAACACATATCAATACTTCCCGTACAACGTGAATCAACAAGTGCACCATGAAGTCAAAGAATGAAGGAGGGAAATACATCTCTAACTCACACAACACAATTACTATTTCCTCCTACAATTCCTCCAATTTTTGACACCTAATATCCTTAAAACATATTGCCTTGAAGAAGTGATACAACCGGGTAATACACTTTCTAACATGAGTTGGCAAGATGGATCTGATCGTAACCACGAGAAATTCTTAAATCAAACAATGTGAATCGTGCGTTTTCATATTAACCAATCTCAATCCCTCATCGGATACTATTTCTAACCCTAGAAGAGTAGCCCACCGGGACAACCATCTTTGAGGCTGGAACATATCAACTCCTTCTCACTTTTTGAAAAAGTGTAACAAGTAGTGGGAAAGTACGTTTTTGGTTCCCGCTCCTTGGGAGCCAATTCTGGTCTAATTCCCATTTCAACCATATCTTTCCTTGACTTTGCTCTATCCTTTGTCTTACCCGGGATAATCATTAAATTACCAACCAAACTATCACATATATTATTTTCAATATACATCATGTCCAAATAGTGTCGCAAGTCAAGGGTCTCCCAATATGGTAGTTCAAAAAATTGGAATGTTTCTTCCAACTGCTAGCAACCTTTGGTTTTATCTTTCTCTTGCCGAAGTTATTTAAAAAATTATGCAACATGTTTGAGATTAACGCATTTGTTAATACGGGAGGAAGAGGCGCTAACTCAACCTTGCCATTGAAATCAATGTGCCAATTCCTCCACCGATGATTTATTGGAAGCCATCTCCAGTGCCCAAGATACATAGTGTTGCTTCCATGCCTCAACTGACAATATTTCGTTCCTTCCAGATAAACGGGGCAGGCCTTGTGACCCTTGATTGAATATCCAAACAAGTTTCCATATGCAGGAAAGTCATTAACAGTGCAGAACAACAATGTTTTAAAATCAAACAACGCATTCCAAAATCCATTATACATGCTCATGCCTGGATCCCACAACTTCTTAAGGTCATCCACCAAGGGGTATAGGAGCACATCGATATCATTCCTCAGTTGCTTAGGACCGGAGATAATTAGGGACAACATAATGTACTTTCTTTTCTTGCATAATCATAGGGGTAAGTTGTAAATCACTACTATCACCGGCCACGAACTATGAGTACTGCTCATATTACCGAATAGGTTTATTCCATTGGTACACAAACCAAGCCTCAAGTTACGTGGCTCTTTCCTAAAGAAAGGAAATGCCGCATCTATCTTCTTCACTGATCATCATCCTCCGGATGACTAATGACTTTGGGATCAACCACTGTCTGATTTTCATACCAACTCAATTTTTTGCATCCTCATGATTTTCTATCAATTATCTCAACCGAGGAATGATAGGTAGATTCTATACAACCTTGACAGGAACGTTCTTGTCCGCCGATTACCAATTTCTTTATCAACCTCCACCTTCTTTAATTTGAACCTAGAAGCATTGCATTTCAGGAATACCTCTACATTAAAGTGATTTCCCCTATACAAGATACAATCATTTCAAAAGGCATGAATATTTTCATAATCCAAGCCCATCAGACATAGTATCTTCTTCGCTTTATGTACCATTTGCGGTATTCTGTTATCGTTGTCAACCGAAAGCATTTCTTTCAACACTTTCAACAAAGTGGAGAAACCAATATCACTACAGGAATACTTAGCTATCATATTTATCAACTGCAGTGTAGCCTTCAATACTGTCTTTCCTTTAGGGAATCCATAGTGTAGAAGTGTTTCATTATGTTCGTGCAAGTCTGTTAGGACTACCACTGTAGTTTTTAAGGCTGTCCCAGTGCCCCCCAACAA
>JAULKJ010318262.1:0-10599 GCA_032355405.1 Rubia balearica | reverse complement strand
ATGATTTAATTGCTAGTTTAAGCTAAAGTTATGTTTGGTCCCATAGATAGTTAGATTTGGGATAGTTATGTTTAGTCTCATAGATTATTAATTTTGCATCATACATTTAGTGGAAATATTTTTTGATGTTGCTAGATTTGGCCATATATGTGTTGTTAGATTCTTTTACTGTTTATAGTGAAATATTATGCAGATGCGCGCAACTGCGGTCAGCGCCCAATTCTAGTCTTGTTTTTTCCAAATCAAACTAATAGAGCAGCTGCGCGAAGTTGCAGTCAGCGCCCGATTCTAATTATGTTTTTCCCAAATCAAACTAATAGAGCAGTGCGCAGCTGCGGCCAGCGCCCAATTACAATTACAAATAAATAACCGGTGACAATTTTAACACCGATTTTCTAAAAACTGGAGCAAAAAAATTACCGGTGCCATATAAAACTTGAGTAAATGTAGCACCAGTTTTTTAAACCGGTGCAAATATAGCATCGGTTTTAGAAAATCAGTGCTAACAAAAAAACTTGTGCTAAATCTAGCACCTGTTTTTAAAAACCGGTGAAAACCTTTCACTGGCTACTTAGGCATCGGTTTTTTGGACCCTTAAAAATCGGTGCTAGACTTCCGAAAAATCGGTAGTAGAGGGTCAGTCCTGTGATAGTGTCATAACAACCAAAGCTACACTGACAAGCAAAAATATTACTGAAGCATTTGGAATTCAGTTCAACAAATGTAACCTATAGTATGACCCTATGTTGCATGGTGACTGCAAGCTTGTAACTATAGTATGACCCTATGTTGCATGGTGACTGCAAGCTTGTAAAAACAGAAACTTATCTTTGTAGAATGTCCATCATTGAATCTTGGAAAGTGTCTATGACTTAACTCCAAACAAAGAAGAATGTAGACAAGGTATACAGGTTGGTCAGCTAACCAACCCAGATGACTACGTCTTTATACTTGTTCCTATACTTAATGCATTGGTTTTTTAATCATGGTCTCAGACTAAAGAAAAATGTCAATAACAATTATAGACACCATAAATGAAAAGAAACAAAGAGAGAGCTCTAAGCCTAGATCTTGCTTTAACCTGTGGATTTGTTCCAAGTGATAAGATGTTTAATGTCTTATTAAGACAAACACAATGAATAGATCTAACGTAAGTACAAATAATATCGACAATACATTCATTTATAACGTGCTTTCAAATAAAACAAATACACCACATCAAATTTTATTTAAAAATGGAATGATGAAACACTGGCTGCAAAATTTATTTGGAGATAAAAAAAACTTAGGCTGCTCGGTTAACCACTCATAATCGACACAGTGACTGATATTTTATCAAGAAACTTTCAATAAGTTTTGCATCTCATCATAGAAATGAAAGCTACATCTATGTGGGAAAAACTATGAAAAATTCCACCACAAGAAGCAAAATACAAAAAGACACACTGAACGCATCCACCAAGCCAGAAAATAAGCAGAGATGGCGTATTTGGTTATAAGCCAATACCACCCAGCAAATAAGCAGACAGGTTTATGAGAAACCAATTTGAAATGTTGTGGTTGCTAATTGCAAACTCGACAGAGCACGAGATACACTAAGATACTGGACATCAACATGAGGGATTTGTCAAGCACAAAAGAACAGACACAGTATAAGTACTGAGCGACAAGGCAATAGACTAAGGTTTTGGAGTATCCCATAAAGAAATCTTGAAATTACGAAGTAGCTTATTCAACTGGTGTACCAGAGATTAAATGCAACAACATACATATACATACAAAGACTATAGATAAATTACATCGTAAAAATATTTTAAAGAAAATGGATGAATAACAGGTGGTTTACCTTGATGTAGATGTTTTCAGCAGTTTTCTCTTCCTCGCCGAGAACTCTGCCACCCTAGAGAACCTGCGAGATACATGTCTGAAAGCAATCCTGGTTACCATTGTGATTATATACCTACCAAAGGGTTAATTAGAAAAATATATCCAATGCCACAAATAATTGGTCACATTAAAGACTTAGCTGACCCAAAAGAATTTGCTATCAATTCCACAAACCCTTTAAATAACCGAAAAAAGTTCAAATTTTACACACACCCCAAGTACAGTGGGAGCTAAACTTGAAGAATAGACCCATTTAGATACGAACACAAAAAAATACAAAGCAAACAGATTATACACCAAAATTGGGGGATCTTCGAATTGAAAGAAATACCTACATATGAACACGAAAAATGCAAAGCAAACAGATTATATACCAAAATAGGGGGATCTTCGAATTGAAAGCAATACCGATGTTAACCTCAAGAACTCGGCCAGGATGCGACTTAGCTGCTGCGTCCGCTTCCCGTCGATGTGAACTCGGCCGAGAGCTCGCCTGACGGTGGTGGACAGAGCTGAACGGCGGTGGCTGGGTTTACCACCTTAGCTGGGCTGTTTTCCCGGTGAAAGACTATCGACCAAAAACACTACCTCGAGCTCCAGTGGCACGGCGGAGCTGTTGGCGCAGATCTGGACGGTGATGGATTGGCTGAGGGTTGGCTGCGTTGTGTTGAAATAGTTGGAGTTGAAATCGGTCGGGACCTTTCTTGTCGGCATTGGAGCTACGCTGCCGAGTTGGTTACTTTGTCCTTGCCGAAGCTTTGATACCATGATTAATGGTGCATTGATATCACATCAATGACACATCTCATCAATAATGAAGATTACAATATATAGTGTTATAACAAACCAAATTCGCAAACCAGTATGAAAACAATTACTCCAGTATGAAAAAAAATTCGCAAATGCTTGCGGCGAAAACAAATTCACAAATCTTTGCGGCGGAAACAAATTCGCAAATCCTTGCGGCGGCAGCAACATGGATGATTTTAGAATCCTTAGGATTTAGGCTCTGATACCATGAAGAATATTTACGGGGTAATCATGTTGTCTGTATTCATGTTCTGGGGTATCTTATATAGTTGTTACAAAAGACCTAAATTAGACTAGAAAAGGAATTCTAATCTAATTACAATAACAAGTAATATTACTATTCCTTAATAGAAAGTGAATTTACAAATAGGGTAAAGGAGTCATTTAAGTATAATGGATGGAGGCCAAAAGGTTTCTAGGCTTTGTTGCTGTAAATCCACCATTTCCTTTTCCTTAAGCAACACAATTGCAGAGACAGAAAGAGACCACGAGATTGACAATCCAGAGTTTCGAGGAAGCGTTACTGGAATAGAAGCTCGAAGGAACTCTTCTAGCTAGGCACATTTAGATAGATCTATAACTTTAAGAACGTAGAGATTTTAAAATTAAAGAACCATTGTTATAGAAAAAAATCATAAAACCAGGCAAATAAACATACCATGTTTTCTGATGAGATGAAGGACCTCAGGTATGATCCTTGGTGCAATATCATGAGAAACACCGATCGGCTTCGAATGGGCTTCCTTTAAAAAGGTTGACATAGTTATGAAATCCCCCATTGGCAATCTATAAGGATTCCCACTGAAGCCTTGCTCTCTCGGCTGCTTCTAAAGCTTTCTGGGTTTGACCCATACCGAACTCATAAGCTTCCATATCAGCACCAAGAAAGCTGAAACCAGCATACACAATGCAATGGAGACTATGGAGTTGTAGGCTACCATCATTGTGAATGTGCTGCTTGGTGATCTACGAACTTGGCGTGGATTGATATAAATAATTTAAAGGGTATTGTTGTATCACGCGCCCTGTATTTTACTAATTACGACCTAATTACGTATTGATACTTGTATTATTTATTTATTTTCCTTTTATTTTTGTTTCTTTTATAACCCCCAGCCTATTACCCCACATTAACCATTTCACCATTTTAGAATTTCAAGGTTTCCTCCCCCTCTCCACAGAATTCCGTCCACGACCAATATCTGTTGCCTACCGCTGCCCGTCGCCGCCGCCCACCTCTTCCGTCGTACATCTGTCGTCGGCGAAGTCGCGAAAATGTTAGTATTCTTTTTCTTGTAAGAATGAAACCCTAAATTTCCGTTTTAGGGTAGTTTTCACCCATTTTTGGTCAGAAAACATTGATTTTGAGATTGGTTGCGGGTTTTGCTGTGTTTGAGGGTTGAGGGTTTGGCTGAGATTGGCTATGAGAATAGTTTACATTGTGGTGGTGGAGGAGATTGGTTGGGTTTGGGGATAGCGAAGGGAGGACGGGTTCTGAAGGGTGGGGTGACGAAGAACGATGATGGGTCAGGTGCGAGGGCTGCGGGAGAAACGGAGGGGGGAAAGGCCGGGGATGGGCTGGAGGGAGGGTTGAAATTGGTCGGAGGATGAACAGTGGACGGTGCGGTGGGGAGAACCGGTCGGCGCCTCGGCCTGGTTTGGAGGTGGCGCCGGCAAAAGGTTTCGGAGGGGAGGCGGCACCGCCTAGGGGGTGGGGATTAGGGTTTTTGTTTGAAAGAAATTGGAATGAAATGAAATTGAAATGTAAATGAAATTGAAATTGAAATTTAATTGAAATGTAATGTAATGAAATTAAAATTTTGGGTTTAATAAAATTAATGGTTTTTGGAGACTGGGTTTTTAATTTGAAATGAAACAAAATATGAATATGGGAATTAATGCAAAATCTGAATAGGAAAATTTCAAAATATTGTTAGGATTTTCTTGAAAAACTAAAATAATATTGAAACATAAAATACTTGAGGAAAATAATAGCAAAAAGATAGTTGAAAATTTTCAATACAAAATGAAATAACATTTGAATAGAAAAATGTTATTGCGAAATTTGAATGTAGTCCCATTTAATAAGTAATATTTATTTTGGTAGATAACTAGAATAAATAATTATCTATGTAGAAAATATTGAGTTTTGCTACGAGTTTGTTGTTTGTGTTATATCATTTGATTATATATGACTGAGTATGTAATTTAATGTTTATGACATAATAGATGAAAATTACTTTAGTCTTATATCCATATGTATATTACGTTAGTGTTCTTCTTGTAAGACCATTTCATTAGAAATAACTTAATTTGTTCTTGTATAATTGATGTATATTATTTTAGGATTTGTTCTTCATTTTATACCATTTCATTAGGAATAACTTAATTCGTTCTTGTAAGTTGAAAATGACATATAAGATGAACATTAAAAATTGATTTATATTATTTTAGGGATTTGTTCTTCATTTTATACCATTTCATTAGGAATAACTTAATTTGTTCTTGTAAGTTGAAAATGACATATAAGATGAACTTTAGAAATTGATTTATATTATTTTAGCGATTTGTTCTTCATTTTATACCATTTCACTATAAATAATTGAATATGCAATTTGTAAATATGTTATTACTTAGGAAATGTAACTTTTAAATTATTTATGTGTTATATGCTTTCTCCCATAAGTAGTTAATTGTTTGGCGTATGATTTACAGATGAACGCTAACGGCAGACCCACTGATAAAGGTCGTAGTATACGTGAGAGGGGATTAGTGCGTCCGCTAGGGCGACGAGAAGGATTGTGCCACTGTGGGAACAATTGCCCAATTTCGTACAAGATAACGAGGTACACGTGGAACCAACTTCCCCAAGGGCCGGTGGTACTTTTGAGCCGATGGGAACCTGGGATGGTCCGGATCTGAACCTTGTCAATGATGGTGGAATGTTTTCATTCCGGGAGGATGGAACATGGCAATCATTGTTACATGCAGATGATGAAGTACCTAAATGTAGCCTACCTGATGGTTATGGTGCAGACTCAGCTGTGTTGCGCCCACCTCGTCTTTCTCTTCCATAGGATGTTCGCTCATTATATATTTGCCAAATGTTTTGATTCAGGCTAAGAAATCCATGACTAAGCCTGACATTGATATGCCTAGGAGCCGTCTCGGCATCCGTCAAATCTCTGATTATTTCTTTCACTTCAGGATGGAGCCTGCTACTCTGTCTATTCCCTCAGGGTATACGGAGAACAAGTGGTTGTGTGTCCCTTTTCAGGGATCCTTACATGGTTGAATGTACCAACCATCCCCTGATTTACTCTCCCGCATAACAATCGTGAAAAGGCAAGAACAACTTCTAGTTGATGTGTTACTTTTTCGGACGACATCCGAATCGCTCATATCGACGGCCTTATCAGTCCGACCCCAATTGCAAATACAATATATCCTCAGCGGCCCATTATTATTTTTCTTGTAAGACGACATTACAAGTTCAAATCTAACACATAGAGTAGTCTGTTGAAGGTACGATTAAACTTCGATATGACTCGGAAACAAATCTGTTGTTTCAAATGCGAAGTACCCATTATCACCTGGTGCCACTCCAAACGAGTTATTGCCAACCTAACAATACATAATATGTCAAGCTAGTATTTTCATGGACGATCAAAACTAATGACAAACATAATATAGCCACGCATAGTTCTAAAAAAGGACCAAAAATAAACCAAATTTTAAAACCTCCAAAAATTCAAATTCAACTTATTTAAATTAGCATAATTATCACTACTAGTAATGCAATTTAAACCCCAATAATTCTAAAACCGCATCTATAATCAATATAGTCTATACATCATTCTACTAAAAATATAATACACATACACCTATTTCTATGACATACAGATTCAAAGGTCCCAACATTACCCTTCACGGATTAATAACAACATAATTATTAAATAATTAATTTAAATAATAATAATAGCTATTTTATTTATCAACTAATGTAATTACTAATAACGTAATTATGTAATAATTTATTTTTATTTTTATTATTTTATTTTTAATATCAAGTAATTAAATAAATAATAAAAATATTTATTGGATAATTATAGCAATAATAATAGCTTTTTAGAATTAAGTATGTACACTGACAATTACATTGGAATGCATTATGTAATTAAAATAATAATAATAACTTTTCCATTATTAAATCAATCAATTAATAATAACTTATTTTGTTATCACAAAATTAAAATAATAACATTTAATCAACTCTTAATGACGAAATCTATAACACTACAAATTTCTACAAAAGTAGGCATGCATACAAAATGAAATGTAATTTAACTACATTTGACATTATCATAAAATATTACATCTATTAATGATGAAATAAACAACTAATAATTAATAACTTTAAAAATTAAATTTAAAAAATATCTCATAGGACATGGATTTTATAGGTTAATGACCACCCAAAATGTAGAATAATGTAGTTAAAAATTTTACCCAACATCTGAAATTCACAACCTATTATATAGGAATTTTTGCTCCATTTTCGCAATAAATAACATTAATTAAGGGGAGATGGGGTTGTGGAAGGAGAACCGAAAAAGTATTTAAAAAATGGCCTCAAATACGGGAAAACTCGACACCCAAATGGATGAAAATGGAAGTAGTCAAGTGTAGTACAAAAAATAGCTGATAGCGGAGACTAACCAGATAAAATCAGAGTAGGCAGTCTGTTAATGATGTAGACTTTTGTCGAAAAAGCATCATACCAAAATGAATGATGAAGGCCAGAATGAAAGAGTATCGATAAACCTGTCACTGTAATATGATGATGATTACATAGTGTAGTTGATTCTTTTAGGGATATACATAGTGTAGTTGATTCTTTCTCCTGTAAACTATGGTGGAAGATGCAGAAAAATGACTCCATATGAAAAACATTTTTGTGGTTTTTATTGAGTCTTATAAACATTCCCATGTTTGGAAGAAGAATTTGCTCAGTTACAGAACACTCCAACAACCAGTCCAGGATTCTGGTTGGAACAGGTAAATGCCCATTTTGGAATGCTAATTGGACAGGAACTGGAACCCTATGTTATAAATGGCCTCAAGAGTTGGAAATCCCTTTTCAACACATAGCTCTTCAGGATTTTATCAGCAACAAAGCTATTTACCTGACCCAAATGGAGCCTCACCTGTCTACCAATAATCCCTCTTTATTGCATGATGTACAACTGACTTTCTCTCATGATGATAAGCTCATATGGAAACCATCAAGAAACAAGGATTTCTCCATTAAACCTGTCTGTCAAAGCTTCAGGGAAAGAAACCAATAAAATGAGATCAACAAAAAGGTTTGGACCTCTTCAATTCCTCCAAATATTTCTCTTCTGATGTGGAGGATTAAAAATAATATTCTACCTTTCAATGATATACTGATAAAATTTGGCTTTGGTCTCCCATCTAAATGCCAAATTGCAATAATTTAGACTCAATGTGCCATTATTTCAATGCATGCCAAGCTAATATAAGAGTGTGGACACATATGCATAATCTGCTAGCAATAAATCCACCAAGCTTCCAAACTGTCAGTGAAAGGATTGTTTTTATTGTCTTACAGTGGAACCTCCAAAATCCATACAGGAGTAATAAGAGTAACCACTATGGTGGTATTCTGGGCTCTATGGAATAGGAGAAACAAACTGCTATATGATAATAAAAACACCTCTCTCACTGAAATATGCAAAGAAATAGTTAATCAGATATCTCTAAGCTTCACTGATTCACCATTGCATGGACATCAAAATAAACACCTTTTCTTAATTCAAACTGGGCTGATCCCTTTCCTGAAAAGGAAAAGACCAAGAACAGTTAAGATTGTGAAATGGTATCCCCTAGGTAGTGGTTTCAAAATTATTGTAGATGTTGCTTATAGGAATGATGGTTTCACTGGTATAGGTATTATAGTTAGGGATTGGATGGTGCTGTCACCCAAATGAAAATGGTCTACAGTACTGCATTCCCCCTTTACAAGCTGAACTGATAGCAATCTCTCTAGGTTATCAGCTATGAGAAGAAATGTTTTTAACACAGTATATTGTGGAATCAGATTGTTTATCAGCAGTCCGTGGAATTTGGAATCCAACTTCTATAGACTGGAGATATTACCAGATGTGTACTACCCTTGCTGATAAGAATACACAACATAAAGTTATGCATATCCTTAGAGAGGGTAACATGGTTGAAGATTCTCTTGCAAAAACATGCCTGTAGTCCCAACTATCTTCTTCCATCACCCTTACACAAGCTCCCAGAGACCTTAAAGGGTTGATTTTTCTAGATAAAATTGATGTTCCAAGTATAAGAATCTCAGTATTTGAGAACAATCCATAGGAAGATACTGCGCTATTTTTTATTTTATTGTAGGAAGTAGCAGTAGAGATGGAATAACACTGGAGCTCACCATCCTTCACAGATCTCGTTTGAAAATTTTCCTTGCTTGTATCTGACCAAGCCAACACTGAGTTGCACCCGAATGGAATACCATGAAGTGATGAGTTGATTGACTTGCACAACAGGAACCGGGCATTGGTGCTTTCATGTATCTTTTGTATCCTTAGTAAATTACTTTAAACCTACTCTTCCTGACTAATCTTTAGGCTATCTTGTGTTTCATATTTACGATTTGCTAAGCTACCTTTCGATGCAAATTAGGATGTAGGTATTCTTTTGTATAGCGATACAAGACGTTGGTAACTCCAGCGTCTTTCTATTCTTTTGGAGTCAATTATTTTGCCTCATCAGACTTTCTTGTGTACAAACTAAGCTATTATAGCTTTTTGAAAGGTTTTGGGGAGCCTAATGAATATCCCCCCACCTGAAGGTGGTTTAATTTTTAAAAAAGTAATATGATGATGATTACTCTCTGCACGACCATTTTGCTGTAAACTGTAAGGACATGAAAGCCGATGATGAATTCCCTTAGATGCAAAATGGGTTCGCAGCGATGATTCACAAACTTGGTTCCACCATCGATATGAAAAACTTTAATGGTGGTAGACTACTGATTCTCAACAAGTGCTTCAAATTTCATATAAGCCTCCACAAAATAAGACTTTCGTCATTGAGGATATAACCAAGTAAACAGAGAAAAATCATCAATAAAAATGACACAATAAAGATACCTGGCGCGAGAGACAACAGGTGAGTGACCCTAAAGATCACAATGAACTAAATCAAGTGTGTGTGGTGCGTATTTTAAATTATCACTAAAAGAAATATGCTTGTCTTTAGACATCTCATAAGCGGGACATAAATGACACTTAGGCAGCAAACTAGTAACTGACAAACATCCAAACTTGCTCAAAGATGAAATGATGTTGTGAGGCACATGACCCAATCTACTATGCAAAAGTTTAAAAGATTCTTTAAAGACACTCGATGCAACAAAAACAGATAATGCAGCACCATCATAATCCAAAACATATAAGTCATTATCAAGATGGTCTTTGCCAATAACATCTCTAGTAAACTTGTTCAAAATACTGAAAGAAGAATCATCAAAACAAATAATCCCTCTGTCCCAACCAAATCTGCACAGAATCTTTTTTTCAGTCAAAGTAGTCAAACTTTGACCAGATATTTGAATACATATATGAGCAATAATTTTATCGTATAAGATATGGTTAGATTCGTTGTAACATGTAATTTCCAAATATCAAATTTTTGCGTACCGTTATTGTCCGTAACTACACATATTTACAGTCAAACATGTTTATTGTAGATTGTGAAAAAGATTATGTGCAAGTTTGGTTGGGACACAGGAAGTAGCAACATTCATATCCCGAGTCTACTTGCTAATACACAGAAAACTTTTAGTAATATGAGGAA
>JAULKJ010318252.1:0-10599 GCA_032355405.1 Rubia balearica | reverse complement strand
ATTTTCTAAATATTAATTTTTTATGCGACATTATTATATACAACTATAAATATTTACGGTCAAACATGCTCATTAAAGACCGTGATAAAGCAATTCGGAAGTTAATAGTGGGACGGAGGGAGTGTGTGTGTGTGTATGTATATATAGGGGAGGTTTTAGGTGAGAACACCCAATTACGTGAACAAATCTGAGCCGCATAATAATTTGATCTAATGGGATTACTCTTTAGCATGTTAGCAATCAAATTAATGGCATTAGATCAAATAACTAGAAGCATATATCCGTATCCTCAGACAATTTATGACCTAGATGCTTACATAAGATTAAACATATATGTACGATAATTTGATCTAATAGTTGTATGTGTTTTTAGTTATGCTTGTAAGTGCTTCACGTGTTACTTGTAGGTATTTCAAGTTTAACTCGTAAGTGATTAATGTTATTCTTATAGGTGCTTCATGCATGTTTTGAAGGTTCTTTATGTTATACTTATAGGTGTTTCATGTATGTTTTGAAGATGTTTCATATTATTCTTATAGATGTTTCGTGTATGTTTTGAAGGGGGCTGATATTATACTTATAAGTACCTCATGTTTGTTTTGAAGGTGCTTGATATTGTAATTATAAGTGTTTTGTGTATGATTTAAATGTGTTTGATATTGTAATTATAAGTGCTTTTTGTATGTTTTGAAGGTGTTTAATGTTATACCTATAGGTGATTTGTGCATGCCTTCAAGGTGCTTAATGTTATAGTCATAGGTGTTTTGTGTATGTCTTAAAGATATTTCATGTTACACTCATAGATTCTTTGTGACTTAAAGGTGTTTCATGTTATAATCATAGGTGCTTCATGTATGGCATAAAGGTGGTTCATATTATACTCATAGGTGCCGCCTTGAAGGGGTTTCATGTTATACTCATTGATAAAAAAAAGAGTGCATTGAATCTCTGAACTGCTCAGAAATATGAAAAATTAGACCACGATCCAAAAGAAAGAAAAATAAAATTTATAAAAGAAGTACCCCATGTGTTACATTTGAAGCACTTATAAGCTATACTTGAAGCACCTAAGTACAAAGTAATTTTTGTAGCACACGCAAATTATAAAAGAAGCACATACAACTTACGTTTGAAATACTTATAAGTGATGATTAAATTGCCTAAAATTTTCATTTTAATCACTTCAAAGTGATGATTGAAGCACTATGAGTTGTACTTTAAAAATCAAGTTGTTTTATAGAACGCACAAGTTGGGAAAAAAGCACAAGTTCTTATTACTACTATGTAGGGAGATTTTCAATAGTACAGTGAGAAACTCCTCATCTAGATCAGAACCGTTATTAACTATGCTCAATGATCCGGATTCATAGAAAGGGATGAAAGCAATTCAACTTTGCACTTCACTATTTTGGGACCAAAACACCTCCATTTATCTAATCTAATCTGGAATGCAAGAGAACGGAATGTTGAGGATTCGATCAGAATTCTCACCACCTTTTCTGCCGCTGCAAAACTGCCGGAGAAGATGCAGTGGAGCGCAATGGCTCCATTGGAATCGGAAACTCCGTTGACATTGAATTCACCCTTCTGAAGAATGAATAGGTTAACTGAGACCTTTAGAAATTAATTAGTTTTAATGTTAGTTTTTAAAAATAAATCTCAATTGTTGATTTATCTATATCAATAGTCAGGATATATTCTCACATAAGTCAGTTAAGATAAGTTTTCTCGCATGATGCCAATTACACACTTATAGTACAATGGAATATTGTTGTTTGAAATCTGTTTTTTAGAAGTTAAATATATTTTAACAAGTTAGAATTGATTATGTATAATAGTAAAGAAATAAAATCAATAACAAACAATTATATTGGTGGTATGTGTGTTATTTTTAGATAATTTGAGTTTAGATTTGTCAAAATAACTTCAATACCCCCGTTAACAGCAGATCTGTGTCCAAACACCAAAACCTAAAGCTAATAATTTCCACTGTATATTTTTTTGGAACTAGGATTGATTATATAATAGTAAAGAAATAAAATCAATAACATATAATAATATTGGTGGTATGTTATTTTAGACATTTTGAGTTTATATTAGTCAAAATGACTTCAATACTCCCTGTTGAAAGCAGAATTGTTCCAAACACCAATATTGAAAGCAAAGAATTTATATTATATTGTGCTTTAGGATAAGTTAACACATAATAACAAGAGAAGGTCTTCTAAAAGGTGGCTTGTTCTTAAATTATAAACAGTACACTATATTTTTTTAATTATATATTGTATTTGTTAAATTAAACACTCCCTCCATCCCAAACCAAATTGCATAGAATCTTTTTCACAGTTTTCGAAAAACATGTTTGACCGTTAATGTTTAACCACGTATAATAACAACAAATAAAAATTAATGCTTAGAAACTACTTATTATGACGAATCCAACAATATCACATATGGTAATATTATTGTTTATATATCTATTCAAATACGTGGTCAAAGTTTGATAGTGTAACTTGTCAAATAGTAAAAGTGCAGTTTAGTCTGGGACAGAGGGAGTACTAATTTTTTTAATTTAAATAAATTATATTTAAGCTAAATGTTGTACTTTTGATACAATATTTCTTATATTTTCACATTCATACACACCTTATTAGATGTTTTAAATTTAAAATAAAATATTTAAATTTTAAAAAATTGAATAAAAAGTAAAGTGACATGTATATAAGTTTATGAACAAACTACCTATATATAAATATAATATATACAAAAAAAATTTAAATCGACTAACCGTTAGACGAGATTATTTTATACAATTGGTGTAATTAATGTGGTGATTTGATGTTTGTTTTTATATATTGCAACAAAGTTATTATAATTTTTAAAAAATTTAAAATGTGTTATAAATATATAAAAGCTATAATTTGACCCTAAAATTTATTGAAATGAGTTTTATTATGATTGGTCTAACCGTAAGTCGGTGTAAAAGAGACTTTCTCATATACTCTCTCTGTTCAGTTCATATTGGCATACTTACTATTTTTTATTTTAAAAAAAATTATTTTACCACTCTTTGCCTTTATATTAGAAAAGGCATAATCTAGATGTATAAACCATTTATTTTGCTTGTTATACATTCACTTTGATCCCCTCCTCCCATTTAACATCATATAAATTCGTGTGTTCAAAAGAGATGTGCCACAATAAATTGAACAGTGTATATGTACTCTGCAATTAGGCACAAAATCTAATAATGATAACCGAACCGTACATGACTGTATCTAATCATGAAAAATTAATAATTATTATTAAGCCACATCATATACTATTAATCTTAGGAATAAAAATTAAATGATTATATTAATTTATTTCCATAACATCAACCAGTGAGCTTAAAAGATAATTACAGAATTTATTATAGGATTTAATTTGTAAGAATTTTCTATTTCTGTATGGGTGGAATATATGATAATAATCTTTAATTAAAGAAAATATAAATAATGATAAATAGTTAAAACAATGTACGTACTAGTTTAATTACAGTTGACTTAGAAAAAGTGGCACATATTATATTGTGTGTATATACGATAAAATATATTACTATAATTATCAAAAAAGTTGTTAGCATATATATTTCACATCAGAAAATTGAAATTGATAGCTTGATAAGTTGAATGGGTAAAAATAGTTACAAATCATTCGAAAAATTCTTTAAAATAAGGACTTTCCTCAAAATTACAAATTGACCTGTGGAGGACATGCCTTTGAAATAAGGACTTTTATCGACTTTTTAAATCGCATTCTGGTTACATTTTTCAGTTAGCATAGAGATAATATTATATTTCTTGTCAAATCTATATTAAAATATAAAATTCCTTTAATATACTTATATAATTAAAGTTCTCAAAAACTAATTGTAGTTGATAAAATTATCAAATAAAGAAGGAGCAAATTTGGATAGAGTATAAAGAATTGGTATAATATCCTTTTGCTCTTATATTGCATAGATATGATCATCGATACTCCAATCTACTTTATCTAAGAGACTAAATATTAATTGATGACTCCATCTTCTGAAAGACGGTCTTTTCATAAAATATGGAAAGATCAATGTTTAAATTGCAAATTAGAATAAATTAAGATAAAAATTTTGGATTCCATTAATCGGGTCATAAACTTATAACTACTGCACGTTAAATAATAAATTTTTATTATTACAACTAAAATATTTTACATTTCTATAATTCTATTTTAACACATCTTTACATAATATTTATAGAAAGACGGTGTTTCCCAGAACTTAATTGATTTCCTTCAAACCGTAACATATTCAATTATCTAACCATCGTGAATCGTGATTCCCAATACCATCAACAGTTTTGGCCTCGTTCGTTAAACTGTCACATTCATCGCCTTGACCCACAGAATCCCATCCAAATTTTTTTTTATTTCTAAATCAAAAGGGTAAAAAATTTACCCAATTTTTGTCCCGTACCTATTGTACTCGATTACCATGATCCCTCTATAAATACCATTTCCCATACACCCAACATCCTACCACTTTTCTCCCTTCCATAAGCTGAAATCAAACAGTTGGTGGAAGCAAAAAATGGCCTCGAACATGAGCATTCTTGCAATCCCAATTCTCTTCATCTTGTTCCAACATTTAGCAGCAGTAGCCAAAGGAGCAGGTCGAACATACAATGTGCAGAGGTTTGGGGCGAGAGCAGACGGGAGAAGTGACGGCACCCGTGCTTTCCTGAATGCCTGGTCGGCGGCTTGTGCCTCGGTTCAGCCTTCGACAATGTATCTGTATGTCCCACCGGGGCGCTATTTGCTCGGCGCCGTCACGTTTACGGGAATTAGTTGCAGGAACCGGCGGATCACTGTCCGGATCGACGGAACCCTGGTGACGCCTTCCAACTACAATGTGCTGGGTTCGACGGGGAACTGGATTAAGTTTATTAGAGTGAATGGTCTCACCATCAATGGCGGTACCCTTGACGCCCAAGGGGCCGCTCTTTGAATTGCAAGAAATATGGCGGCCATTGTCCCCAAGGAACGATGGTTAGTGTTACTCGTGCATACATACCCCAATTTTTTGTTTAGTGCACATATTTCTTTCTTTCTTTTTTTCAAAAGTGCATTCCAATCTTTTCAACGGTGCACATATAATCCACCTACTTTTTCGATAGTACACATGTACCAGTATAACCGGAGATTAGTGTTTAAAAAATTGAAAGGTATTTGTGCACAAACAAAGAACTGAGATATATGTGTACTTTCAAAAAATTGAGAAATATACGTGAACTAAACAAGAAAGTGCGGGCACTTTACTCTTTTACTTCTTCCACGACTATAAACCGTTATAATCCAAACTATGACTTTGATTCAATTAGAAAATGGGCACAATAATCAAGCAAATGATTAGCTATACATGTGCTTGGTTGATAAAATGATAAATGAGAGTGTTTGGTAAATGAGAGAGTTGATAATGGAAAGTGTTCTTCCTTCTTCATTGATTTGGTACCATATATATACATGAGTGTAGCAATTAGTTTCTTCATCACAAGAAGAACAATATCCTTGAATCAAGGAGAATAATATCCTTGATTCAAGGAGAACAATATCCTTGAATCAAGGAGAACAATATGCTTGAATCAAGGAGAACAATGTGGCACTATTGTTGGTTTGCATTATTATGGTTAACAATTAAAAAGTTAAACATAAGAAACAAAACCACAAAATGTTGTAAATCTAACGAGAACCATATAGAATCCTTCAACGGTAAATGAGGCCACAATATCACAATTAATTGTGGTTTGACCCCTCGCCAGTTTAACACTCAAAATTGTGGTATGACAATCGAATCGCAACCTCGGTTTGACCTCGCTTGGCGGAGCTACGACCTTCTCGGGAGAACACCCGCAAGCCAGGGCAACTCGATGAAGGGGTAAAATTACGTGGGAGATGTTGAAGCCGGATGTGATTGGACCTTCCCATGAAATCGCTTTTAATCATAAAAAGGCAACCCAAATACGACTACGCCGGAGATTTTGAAGCCGGATCGGTACGGGAGTCAATAAATTGACGGCGGTCCGTTCTACCGGTCTGGAGAATGACTACGAAGAAATACCGGCGGGAGGGGGGTTGAAGAATACCGGTGGGTGGGGGTGAAAGAAGAAGAAAGAAATCCTTTTTTAATCATAATTTTTTTGCCTAAAGGTCGGGGAATTTTAGACCTTTAAATTTCAGTCAACGCCTTACTTTTTTGGTCAACGCCAACAATACCATGAAAGGTTTTAATGCCACGATTAGTTATAAACTTAGGGTTAGTATGAATTTTTTATTTATTTTACAGGGTTATATTGACACTTTTATACGAAAGATAGGATTAGAAGTATATTTTACCCTAAAAAATTTAACGTGAGGTTGAGAATGATTCACATTTGTCATTAAAAAAAAAGTGACAATCTTATAAAAAATATACAAAAATGGTAAGTGTGCCAAATTTAAGGAAATAAGTAATATAGATAAGAATTGTTTAAAACTTTCTTAAAAGAGAAAGTTACGGGAAATGCGGCATTTCCTTAAACTTATGGACAGTCCACTGTACCTTTTACATTAAATATTGTAAATTTTTAATAAAATTAAATATTGTATTTTAAAGTTAAAATTAATAATAATGTTTATTTGAACGTGAAAATATAAAAATCTGTAATGTAAAAAATTATTTTTAAAATTTTAAATTTAGAGTGTAATTAAACAAATTCACTATGTAAGGTAAAAAAAATAAGCGTCATGTCCATAACGTTATGGACTGACCCTCTGTCAAGAAACTCACTTTTCTTGAAGAGAAAAGTCTCAGGAAAGGCATTTCCATAAGTTTATGGACAGCCCACGGCGACTTTTATCTTAAACATCGTATTTTTTAAAATAAAATTTATACATTGCATTTTAAAAGTTAAATATGTATTTGAATGTGAAAATATAAAAATATATATTATAAAAAATACTTTCAAAAGTTTTATATTTAGTATGTAATTTAACAATTGTAATATATAAGGTAAAAAAATAAATGACTAATTCATAAGTTTATAGTATGTCCTACTAGTAAAGACATGTTTTGTCCTTTTCCAAATTTAGCAAACTTTAAAGGCTCAAGATTACCCAAATTTTTAAACCAAATTCATCAATTAATTCTACCACTCCAAATATGTGGGCCACCACATCTCTTAAAACTTTGATCCAAAATCACTTAGATCATTTTTAATGTGACGGAGGGAGTATAAATTTCACTAGAAAGTGCCAGTGCCAAAGGCCAAGGGAAACAGCGTCGGCTGAAGCCGAGAGCGTCCCCTCAAACATTCTACTCCATTCGTTCTTTTTTCTGTCTTACTTCCTGCTTTTATACTATTTATTGATAATTTTATAATTGTAATATCTTAAATTATGTATATTAATAAATTATAAAAATTATATATTTTAAAAATATGTGTTAAAAATGAATGTAATGATATATCACACGATAATTTTCATATTTATATATCTATAATTTTTTACAATTTAAACTACATCAATTTTATTGATGAATAGTTAAGTAAGACACAATTAGAGAGACGGAGGAATTTGACTCTATCAATCAAGTTAATCAACTCACTAACCGTTACAGTGACCGGGACCGGAAGAGTGGCATTATCCTCTCCCACATGTGGAATATGCGGCTCTCTAATTTTTCCTATTACCAAATGCGATGCGGCTATGCACACGTAAATGCCAACAGTTTAATAGTAGTACTTATCAGTTATCTCCCAGTCCCAATTCTTTGGTATGATGGCCATTTTAGATATTTTTATTTAGTAGTTCATCTGTCCCAATTATAGTTGCACTCTTACTTTTTATACATTATTCAAGAGTAATATTTGACCATTAATATATTTATCTACATATAATAATGATAAGTAAAAAATTAATATTTAGAAATTGTTTGTTACGATTAATTGTATAATATATACTCCCTCAGTCCCACAAGAAATGGCCGAATTGCTTTTGGCCCAAATTTTTAGGAGGTGTGGTGGCTTACATGTTTGGAGGGTTATGATTAATTGATGAATTTGGATAAAAAAATTGGGGCAATCTTGAACCTTCATTTTATGCTAAATTTGGAAAGAGACAAAATATGTCATTACTGGTGGGACAGACTAAAATAGAAAGTGTGTCATTACTGGTGGGACGGAGGGAGTATACGATAATATTATTATTCATATATCTTTTTAAATATGTGATTAAATTTTGATAGAGAATAGTGTTAAAAATTAACAGTACAAATTCAGTTGAGATAAAGGATATAGTAATTTTTTCATAAAATGACAATCCATATACAACACTCTTTTCCTAATATTAAAATGCTTAATTTTGCATTTGAATTTATGCTATAAGAAATAAGGGAATGAAAATTAAATTACAAAAAAAAAGTAGAATGATTAGATTAAATTGATCAAATTATATCATAAGTGCAAATTTTGCAGACACAAAAGAGTAATAGAAAAATAAAAGAGAAAAGTGCAAAAATGACCCAATTAAATTTTTTAAAATGCAAATATAATCCGGTAAAATTTGAAAGTGCGAAACTAACTATATGTGTTTTGTAAAACTGTGCAATTTTACCCATTTTGCTCTATTCTGGCATTGACTTAAAAAGTCAGTCATTGACAAAATATAAAAAGACATAAATACCCTTAGATTCAAAACATTTTTTTGAAAACCATTATACCCCTATTGCACCGCCCATCACCCGTCGGCCACCCATCACTTGCCACTGATCACCGGCCACCTATCTTCGGCCACCACTTTTGCCCACCGCTGCTACTCATTCGGATCCACCGCCCAGAACCCTTCCCTCCGTCGGCCACCCCCGCAGCTCGCTGACGCTGCTCACCTCATCTCCGATCCACCGACCAGAAACCTTCCTCCGCGCGACCACCACCGCCCAGAATCCCTTCCAAATTCTTCCCATGGACCACCACACACTCATGACGTGCACCACCACCCACAACCACTCGCCAACCACCACTACCAGCCCTCAATACCATCATACATTTTCATCCGTTGGAGAGCAGCAGCAGTGGCCTCACCTACAAACTCAACCCACTGGTGGTCCTCAATCACTACCCAACCATTAACACCAGCGGTCTCACCACTACCCAGCCCACAACAACCCCACCTGCTGGTGGTCCTCAATCACTACCCATTAGCCTCACCACTAACCAACCCCTCAACACCACCACTCGCTAGTGGTCCTGAATAACTACCCAATGGCTTCACCACTACTCACCCCTCAACACCACCACACTCGCATCAAGTCCCAATCGCACTCGCCGCTGCAGCTCTGCTCCGCCGCGGATTCCCCATCCAACGCCTCCTCTTCCACACCGCTGCCAGCTGCAACGACCGCGTCGAACAACAGCAACGGCCTCATCTTTAAGCTCTACTTGTTGGTGGTACATCTCTGACCACTACACCAGATATTGGTACATCTCTGACCACCCCCTTTTCGCGCCGATGCCAGCTACGATGGTCGCGCCTAGTATTTTTGGGTGTGCTTTTATTTTTATCAATGATTGAATTTAATCAACACGCCAGATGGTTCTGAGATTGTCGGTGGCTGACAAGTGGCAGACGATGAGAGGGCGAATGGCAGGTGGTGGTGTTGATGGTGCTTGGGAAGATCACATGTGGGAGGGTGTTGGGCAAGACGACAGAAATGAAGGGCTAAGGAAGACAATAGATATGGGAAGGGAATATTTTTTTTGAATTTTGTAACTTAGGGGTATAATGGTCATTTCATCGATTTCTGGCCAATTTGGCCATTGACAATTTGCTCAACAAAGTCCATGGTTAGATTTACATTTTCAAATTTTGCAAGATTATACTTGCACTTTCAAATAAAAATATATTTTCTCAATATAAAAACTGTATCAATATTAAGAGAATAGGTTGTCAACAATATATATTAAGAGAATGGAGCACTAGTGAACTCACGAGGCATTAATGGCCAGAAAAAGGGCATTAATGATGGGTTTTTTTTTGCCATTAGACGACGCTTTTGACCCGCTGATTATCGGGCCATTGGTTGAACGACAGTTTTTGTACCACCGTTGAAGCAGTTTTGATATCGGAACTACTTTCAAAATTAATTTTAAAAAATACACAGAAATTTGCAACAGAATCACCAGCATATCCATCATTTAACACCAACACTACCCTTAAATCATAACCACTTCATGACTACCACCATACCTATCATTCAAAAACACCATCTTCAAAACCACCACCACACCATTATTCATACTCCCTCTGGTCCTAATATAATGGCCCCTACTTTTGAGCACAATTATTTTTAGAAATCACTTTATATGATAAGTGATATTGACATAGAGTGATGCCTTTTACTTTTGTTTTGTTTGTTTAGGAGAAACATTAATTAAATTTAGTGTGTAAAATAAGGTTAAAAATTAGGAGTATAATACTCCCTCTGTCCCAGTTCAAACTGCACACTTTTTGGTCAACTTTCTCAGACCATGTTTGACCATAAATTTCAAT
>JAULKJ010318225.1:0-10601 GCA_032355405.1 Rubia balearica | reverse complement strand
TGTATGAATATATGCTAGTTGTGAATATTTGGTAGTTTATTTATATTTAGTTTTTATTTGAACTTTGTTTGGCTTGGGGACGTATTGTTTGAGTTCTTGGTGTATGGTTAGTACTCGATCCTCTTCACAAGAACCTCTACACTACGACCCCGAGTTGGAGTTAAACCTAAAAAGGGCTAGGAGGCTTTCATTGGAAAGTGTGAATATCAACTCTCCTAGTGACCATTTTGTGACATCTTCTCCCTCAATGGAACATCCCGAGGAGCAAGAAGGTGAGATTCCGGGAGGAGTACCTCAAAATCCTTCCCTTCAAGGGAGAGAAATCCCGGTGAGGCAAATTCCGATGCGGGAGGTTATGGCTCCAAGAGAAGCATATGATAAGCTCAGATTTCTCTTTTTTCCTCTCATTTTTCCTGGGAGCTCTTTTGGGTTTTCATCCTAACATCCCACAATTTTTTTTCTTTTTTCAAAGCTCACTTGTCACATTTTCCCACACCATTTGGGCTATAATTTTTGCAAAGGTTTTTCAACCTATCTATGTCTTTTCCATTGTTGCCTAAGTTGCCATTTCGGGTTTTCGACTTAGCAGGGTATATATATTTTTATAATTTTTAATTTTTTTGGTTTGCACAATATTCGCAAAATGTAGGCTTTATACTACAATGAGAATAAGGAAAAACAAACAAACACAAAAGAATTTTGTTAGAGCTCCTAAGTGCATGACTACTTCCTTCCCCACACTTAAATTTTGCAGTGTCCCCAATGCATCATCCAAAGTATAAAATCACAAATGGAGTATGTAAGGGAATACTTAGGAATGAAAATTGGTCACCCAAATTATGCCAAGTGGTATGAAGAACAACTCCTTGAATGAATGATGTCCAAAAGCAATTCTACTTTTCCTCCATAGAAGTAGTGAAGGGAGTTTCGGTATCTGCACCAAAATCGCTTGGAAAAGTGAACTTCTTGGGCTATCCTTCAAACGAAATGTTCTCAATCAAGACAACAAAAAACCAAATGTAATCGAGTTGGACAAAAAATTATCGAAAAGAAAAAGAAGATAACGAAATTTAAGAACATTACCCATGGGTATACTTAATGTTGTCCCCACAACTTATTCACCTTAAAAGAGTTCGTTCATGGATTGGATCGTTATGGAGGATATTTTCCTCCTCAACTAGTCCCAAACTTCCCAACTCAAAGGTTTCAATCTTTGCCCATTGACTAGTAACTTGGTGACATCCTTCTCATATTTCACACGTTGGGGGTATACCTTGGTCACCACATACGTACCCATCCACCTAGACCTTAATTTGCCCAGAAAGAGACAAAGTCGATATTGGTAAACAAGGACCTTTTGTCCCACCACAAAGTCCTTTTTAACTATTCGCTTGGCATGCCATGCTTTTGTTCTTTTTAAATTTGTGATGTCTCATAAGAGTTGGGCCTAAACTCCTCAAGTTCTTGTAGTTGCAACTAGTTATGTTCTCTGACTTCATTCAAGTCCAAATTTAGATGTTTTAAGACCTAGTATGTGTTGTGATCGAGTTGACCGGGATGTGGCATCCTTTATCAAATATGATCTAAAAGGGTGACATGCCAATAGGAATTTTGTGTGCAGTGCGGCAGGACTAAAGCACATCATCTAATCGGGAAATCCAATCCTTCCTCAATGGGTTAACCGTCTTTTCAAGGATGACCTTGATTTCCCTATTAGATATTTCTGCGGTGGATGTCTTATGGATATTCTGTATCTCTTCAACGAGGATGCCATGAGCCGGCTGCAGAACTGAGTTCTTCTAACTCTAATTATGGTTCAAGGGATGCCGAACCGAGAAAAATGTTCAACTTGAGGAATTCCATCACTGCTTTCAAATCATTGGTCTTTGTTGCCTTGGCTTCTACCCATTGGACACATAGTCTACCACTACTAGAATATCGTAGTTGTCTTAATAATTAGGGAAAGGTCCCATGAAATCCATTCCCCGCATATCACAAATCTCAACTGGCATAAATGGTTTTGGGGCATCTCATTCTTGAATGAGATGTTACCCATTCTTAAGCATCTATCACATGATTGGACAAAGTCTTGGGTATGTCTCCACATGTTTGGCCAAAAAAAAACCAAATTCCACTACTTTCTTAATGGTTCTTTTGTACCTGGCACACCATCTTTGGAATAATGGCAAAGTCTAAGGATTAATTCTATTTCATCCTTGGGAATACATCCTCTAACCTCTTGGTCAGTGCAATACCACCATAAGTAAGGGTCATCTCACACATAAGTTTTTTCCTCATTCACTAACCTATCCCTTTGTGCCTTATCATAAGAAGAAGGAAATTCGCCCATCACTAGGTAGTTCACTAAATTGGCATACTGAGGTTGGCTAGTTGTCACCCCAAACAATTGTTCATCTGGAAATTCTTCCAGGATGGTAGTGAGAATGTGCTTTTCCTTGGCGGGATCTAGGTTTTCATGGGGTGTCAATTTACTTAAATGGTCAGGCCACCACATTCTCACTACTATTTTTGTCTCTTACCTCAAGGTCAAATTCACTCCTCGCATGATCAATGTACACAATGACCTTGGTTCCGAGAAAATAGGGTCTAAATTTTTCAAGGGCAGATACTACGGCTAGTAAATCTTTTTTGGATATGGAGTAGTTATGTTGTGTATCATTTAGAGTTATTGAAGCATAGTACATGGAATGTGGCACCCTCTATACTCTTTGGCCTAGTACCCCATCTATAGCATAGTCACTAGCGTCACACATTATTTTAAAGGGTATTGACCAATTTGGTAGTTGTATGGTAGGAGTGGTTACGAGCATCTCTTTCGAAGTGTCAAAGGCTCTCCTACCCTTCCATCAACAATGAACTCCACATCATTTTTCAAGAATTTCCATAAAGGATAAGAGATCTTAGAGAAATCCTTAATGAAACGCCGGTAGAACCCATCGTGTCCTAAGAATGACCTAATATTCTTAACACTGGTGGGGTTGGGTAAGGATTTAGTTGTGTCCACATTGGCCTTATCCACTTCTAGACCTTACGAGGTTTGTGTCGATACACCTTTTTAGCACTAGTGCTAGATGATGTAAGCAACTATCGAAGGAGTCTCTATGGATGGTAAAATCATCCCTAAAGACTTTTAAAAGCGCTCAATGAACTTCGAGAAGATGCTAACCATACATTTTTGGAAGGTACCCAGAGCATTGCAAAGACCAAATAACACGTGCCTATGAGCAAAAGTGCCAAAAGGGCATGTGAAGGTGGTGCTTCTTGGTCCTTAGGGTCGAGGGCTATTTGGAAGTATCCCGAATAACCATCAAGGAAGAAATCATAAGCGTGACCGGCCAACCTCTCTAGCATCTAATCAATGAAGAGTAGGGAAAACTGGTCCTTGTGAGTTACCTCATTTAGGTGACGATAAACATTGCATACTCGCCACCTTTTTTTTAATACGGGTGGGTACCAAGTCCCCCGCTCTTTTTTGGAACCACTTGGGTGGAACTCACCCAAGCACTAATAGAGATAGGGTATATCACCCCGGACTTAAGTAGCTTAAGTACTTCACCTTTAAATACTTCCATCATTGGTGGGTTTAACCACTGTTGAGGTTCCCGTACGGGTTTTGCACCTTTCTCTAATAGTATGTGGCGCATACAAGTTGAGAAACTTATGCCTTTTATATCGGCTAAGGTCTAACCTATAGCTCCCTTAAAATTCTTAAGCACCTCGATCAATTTACCCTCTCGGTCACTAGTAAGCATACTAGAAATGATCATTGGTAATGTCTCTCCTCCGCTTAAGAAAGCATATTTCAAATTTTTGGGAGGCTTAAGTTCGACTGCGGGTGATTTCTCTATTGAATGTTTGGTTTTGGGCACCACTAGTTAATCTAGATTCTTGGGGAGGGTTTCTATGTATCTCAATGTGGGGATTAACCTCCCCCACACTTTCTACTAAGCTAGCATTTAGAGAATTAAAACATGCATCATTAATGGGATTATTTTCTAAAGCTACAATCATGCTACCATCAAAAGGTTCTTGCACAATTAAATAAATAACATCAATCACATGTGAAGGAGACTCATAAAAAAGACAATTCATGCTTTCATACATGTTAAACTCGGTAATTTCTTTACCTTATCCGAAGCTTAACCTCCTAGTATGTATGTCTATGTTAGCCCTAAAAGTTTACAAGAAAGGCCTACCTAAAAGTATAGGTGTGGTTTCCTTTTCATTCTCTATATCTAAGACATAAAAATCCACCTAAAATGTTAGTTCATTTACTTCAACCATCACATCCTCCATGATACCTCTCGGGTACATAGTGGAGCGATTATCTAATTGAACTACCACTCTGGTGTTAGAAATTTACCTAGGTTCAATGATTTATTCAAAGAATATGGGATGACATTAATGGAAGATCCTAAATCTCTCATGGTATCTTTTATCAATGTTTCTTTAATCACGCAAGGGATGGTGAACATGCCGGGGTCATTTTATTTAGGGGAAGTCCTCTTTGCACAAGGGAAGTGGGGTGATCATTAGTTTAATCTACCAATGTATGCCTAAAGTCATGCTTCGAAGCACATAATTTTTTCAAACATTTGGCACATTTAGGTATATGATTAATAGTTTCAAAGATAGGAAGACTAACCTCATAATGCCCAAGGATCTCCGAAGGCTCCTTTTTGTTCTCAACTCCTTGCCTATTCTTCGACCCATCCAGAGAATGGGGTGGCGGAGTTTCTTCATCAATTCTCTACCTTTTTCTAACTAGTTGGCTCACCCTTACCCTTAAATCACTCACTTTCCTTCCAACTCTCTCAATGCTTGAGGAGAGTTGAGTTCCCAAATCTCTACTGTAGCCATGCACTTGTGATTGGAGCGAACCACTAGTTCTACCAAAATTAGCCTAGGCTCCAAGTACTTCCTCATATGCGGACTTTGGAACTATCCCTAGGAATTAGTTTTGGGGCATTATATAAGTTGGGAAATGCCAACTATCTAAGTCAAAGTGTTGGTTCCCCGATGCATCCCCATACCATGAATTCGAGTTGTAACTCAACCTTGAATTGGGACAATCATGGTATGGGTTCTATTCTCAATCCCATCAGCCTTGGGAACCAATAACTTCTAACTCTTTCTCATATTCGCTCAACTGAGAGCAAGAATCCATTGGGTGATTGTAATAACATATCCTAAAAAATCTCACTCGTTGAGCTTCTGCTCCCCACATTTGTTTTTTCAATAAAATCAAAACAAAGAAAAGTCACAAAATTTAGAATCTCAGTGTAAGGATTCTCGGTTTACACCAAGAACTCAAACAACACATATTCCAAAAAATAACAAATATGCAAAAAGGATACAGACAAAAACACAAAAAAACTAACTACTACTACCAACTAGTCATGCAAGCGAACACTAAAATTTAAACAAGCATCTCTGACAATGACACCAAAATTTGATCCGCATTATGCGGGGTTGTTAAGTTTCGAGAGAAATAACCCGCCGAATGTTAGGAGATCAAAGATAATATTTATATGTTGCTCCCGTATGCTCACTACCAACTACTAGAAAGTAACTAGTGGTAAGTCCGAGATCATCAACAGAGATGCTAAAATCTAAGATTTTCCTCACAATCGGGCATCACTCCGATTGTGTGGCGGGAATAACTAGTGCTAAAAACATAGATTGGGGAAATTTTATCTAAAAACTACAAATCATGAAAATCAGAGAGATTAAACTATTAAACTTGCCTGGGGGATATTTATGTAACATGAATGATGAATGATTTTTATCCTAGAGTCTATCACATATAAGACATATAAATCTATATCATGCCTATGTCACATAGTGTGGATGATAGTCAGTCATTCCCAATGTCTGTCACACAAAGGTTCATCAGCATCTTATAGGTTATCACCACCGCCTTCGTCATTAGAGAAGGCGCTTCGATCACACTTTTGGATATCTCAATTCCTTTCTCGTAAAACTCACTCCCAATGCTAACGCACCCCCACTTAAAGGATCAAGTGTCTGAGCAGTCTCCTTGCGTACGTAGCAATTGTTAGGTATGAGAGTAAGGAAAATACATCCATGGCACTCCACTTTGGATACTTTTTCCTAGGCCTATAGAGGCAAAGGAAAAGGCGTCTCATGATGACTCTATTGTTGAAGCGATGATGGTCGCTACGCGAAAACTCTAGTTGCTACAAACTATCATGCTGATTATATCGAGGTACACCAAGGGTTTTTACACCCCCGTTAGGGATCTGGTCCCTAACGTGAACATTATTAAATAATGATCAAATTAAGTTAGGATCTACCGGTTGGAAAGGTACTCTCGATCATACATACATGCAGTCACATCGTCGGTAATCACAAACCTAAAATAGGCATAACCTAACACTCTCAAGGTAGCAAACAAGCCTAACACGATAACATATCACGTATGAAACTACAGTGCATCATTGAATATACATAACATACATCTTACAAGAATAATAAAAACAAGTCAAATCTGAATATTCGTGGACATAAAAATAGGAAGATCTAGAATATGAAAAAATCATCATCTAGCCATGAACACAAATAAAATGCTGAATTAATTAGATTACTCCATGGACATTGAACCCAATTCATTCATTAGATTCAATGCCATATTCATAAA
Organism: Rubia balearica; assembly: GCA_032355405.1. Taxonomy (NCBI): domain Eukaryota; kingdom Viridiplantae; phylum Streptophyta; class Magnoliopsida; order Gentianales; family Rubiaceae; genus Rubia; species Rubia balearica. The sequence goes on along the minus strand of JAULKJ010318225.1, from coordinate 3,919 downwards.
CTAGGAAATAGTAAATGAGAAGAGAAAAGTTAGTCTCTTACCTACTCTTTGAACTAGGAAAATAAATTACAGCTCTTTAAACCCTAGTAGACTATTGCCTCTTTTATAGTAGATGGAAATGGGCCTTAGAGAAGCCTAAAAAAGGGGAAACCCTAGCAGCAACATCGGCACGGGACATGCAATAGAACACGAGATGTGCAATAGCACACGAGCCACAGACTAGAGGCATTCCTCATCCAAACTGATTGCGCAGCTGACGCAAAGTCATACGGGCCACCGACCAGAGAGTGTTCTTAGTGGTCTGAGCGGCGCAGCCCATAAAAAATCTCCCGGGCCATAGTCTTGAGTCATCGTCTTCAGGTTCTATAGTGTGGCCCTGCAATAGGGCACAAGCCGCGGAATGGAGGTTCGGGTCTTCACCATATAGAGGCACGGGTGGTGAAAAAGCACACAACCTGCTCTTGGACTTAGTCTCAAAAGCTACTTGTTTGGCACGGGCCATGTAAATGTACACCAACTGTGCAAGTATTCTATTCCTTACAGAGTTTGACTCTTTTCTTCAAAGCATCCCATCTACTACCACAATTAAGCGCGTGGCCTTCGGTCTACTACCATTCTTGCAAATGGCCTTCAACTATCTTCTACTATTCTCACAAATGGCTTTCACTAAGGTACTCCGAAGTACTTACGAGAAATCTATAAATAATCTCACAAAATAGAATCTAGATGCTCATAAGGACATAGTATTCATTAGATATAAATTATGCTACAAAACGAGGTATTTAAGTAAGAAAAAAATAATGGCAATCTAAATCCCTAGTAATGTAAACCTACTTAAACCTAGAACCTACCATACAAAAGATACTAAAATATGTGCTAAATGCATTCGAAACACGTGCTTCTAGCATCTCGTCACTACTTCTTGTGATCTCTTTGCAATGTTTGCCACCTGTCCAGGGATTGAACGGGGCTCCCACTTGTTGTCAACACAAAACTTCAGCATCTTATACTGGAACCAACTATAATATTAAACTTCCAATCGCATAGGTCAATCCACATGCTGTACCTTGGTTTCCTTTGTTAAATCAGTGATTAATCCATCATATTGGAGATCTTTCTTCTTGGTCCATGCTACCTTTAATATACTATGGATGATGGTGTAGCCCCGGGTTTATCTTAACCCTTTCAATTATGTAATAGAAGAGCATTAAGTTCCTTATCGTCGGCTCACAAGCGTCCCAACCCCCCTGTCGGAAAAAATATTTAAGCAAACCAACTCATAAATTAGCAGTTGTTTTATAGTCAACACGCTAAAATCATGATATTCATTTTGACCAGCTGTATTCCCTATCCAATGGAAGTACTTACTTGCCATTTCTACATGGCATAATGAGTTTTCTTCCATCATGTTTGACTAGCTTTTCTGATGATATATATCTAACAGACCATGGGGATCGTTGGGCCTCAATTTATCAAAATCAACATAGGGGCAACCTAAGACTTTTTTAATCGTGTACTTTGTTATCAAAATTGTTTCCCCATTAACCTTTGTGACATAATGTTATTACCATTCTGGCCTAAATTGGCATAGAACTGAATAACCTCAACAATGTAAACATTCTCCTGTAAACATAACAATTTATCTAAGTGTTGATATTTAATTTTTTTAATCATTTATCCTAAGCACAAATATTCCATATCTCCAACCCTAATCACCTTAGGATTAGTGAAATTTATACACAAGAAATCAATATACCCCTGCTCAGCGGTTTTGTTGAAGAATGTTTTGAAAGGCGGTCCTCGATTAGTAGGTGATGACTTCGGTCATTAGCTTGCAGACTACTTCCCCGTGGCCTTCCCATTTTTGGATGGATTTTGATTTTTTTCTTGGAATTTGAATTGAAGGATTTGGGGGTTTGTTTACTTAATCTGAAATTGGGTTCTAATTTTTATTCGAACAACTTGATTATTTTTTAAAATACTTGTGCAGGTTTTGAACTCAGAAGCCTTTCCTAGCTTTTCATTAACTAAGACAAACATCTTACAAATTTGATATACATGTTTCGAGTTCAAAACTGATGTTTGAAGCGAAAAAAACATTTAAGAGGCTTTTCCCAAAGGAAAATTAATATACTTTTTAAGAGGGCATGAATAATCCTGATGAGACATAAAATACATGTATTTTTCTTGGCATTTAATATCTCTTTGGTTGTTATAAATTTCTAAAGAATGCATGTACTAAGAAGAGGCCTAAACCTATAAAAAAGGCAGGAAAAGTGAAAATGAGGGGAATTTCTATAATTATCTCATAGAAGCCTACCTAAGAAAAATGATGATCCTAGTATGTTTCCATTCCTATCTATTTAGGAGGTAGACTGGTCAAGGATGCTACAATTGATCTTGGAGCCTCCATAAATATCATTCCCTAGAACTTGTATGAACCTCTTGATTTGGGAGAGCTCAGGGAGACTAGGGTACTTGTCCGATTAATTAGCTTATCACTCTCAAACTAGTCCTAGGGGTATAGTTAAGGATGTGATGGTAGCAAGCTAGTTTTTCCGACGGACTTCTATGTCCTCGATTTGTTGCACGATGGAGGTTAACCCTCAATCTTATTGAGGATAACATTTTTAAAGACATCGAGGACCAAAATAGATGTCAACCTAAGAATCCTGACCCTAGAAGATACCGTGAATAGAGTTAGTTTTCAAATTTATAAAACTAATCATGGTGCAGTGGTATAAACATTTATGATGAATTTGATCAATATGAGGAGTTTTCCACGAGTGATTATTATGAGAGTCCTTGCATGGTTGATGTGAGAACACATATAGTGAGCTTTAACCTTGATGAAAATGTTGATGACTTTAATGCCTTGCATGATGTTAGTGTTAGTTTTCCTATGTCGGATTTTTTTTGTCTTTGAGCACTATTATGTAGCGAGTTGTGGAGTGTGGAAAGGAGTTGAAACCTCCTAGGCCTCCTCCTAAACCCAAGGGAAAAGTCTAGGAACTCTACCTAGCTAAGGGTTTACACGAGTTTCCGATAATTGAGATGAAGCTTATTGCAATGTACTCGATCTCATTTGGTTTCATGAATGCTCACGTTTTACACTTTTTTGAAGTTTTATTTTATGGTAAAAAAATGGATGGCGGTATAATTAGTTTTTCTAAGAGGTAAATTACGAATTAAGTTTCAGTCACAAGAAATTACTCGAATAGTAGTACTGTTTTTGGAAACTTAGTACTCATATTTGAGGAGTTTTCTTGATAGGTTGTTCATTATTAAATTATGAATAATTTACTGTATTTTTTCACTTATACTTTATTAATTAAATTAAATACTTAAATTTAAATTTATATACTCCCTCCGTCCCAACCGAATCTGCACATTTTCCCTTTTTGGTTGTCCCAGGAAAATCTGCACACTTTCCATTTTAAGAAAAAAATCACCTATCAAAAGACATACTTATGTAGAAAAGCATTATGCACATTCATCTGATAAAGTTCCCAACCATGAATGATTGCAGCTGATAAAAACAGGCGAACCGAACTCATTTTTGCAACAGGGGCAAATGTCTCAGTATAGAGAATTTTTTTCCTGACAGTTCCCAAGAACACTAGATGACCTTTATGACGTTCAATAGTACCACCAGACTTGAAATTGGTATGGTACACCCATTTGCATCCAATTTCAGTCTTATCCAGAGGTAGAGGAGCCAAAGTCCATGTCTTATTGCGCTCAAGAGCATTAATCTCATCAGTCATTGCATCACACCAATGAGCATGCTTCGATGCTGATATGTCCGTTTAATATGGTTATTTTGGGGACATTTTTTACTAATTTTGGTAGACTTTTATGCTTTGAAAACTCTATTTTACCTTGAATTCTTATTATTAGAGTTGAGAGCGACTTTATC
>JAULKJ010318214.1:0-10601 GCA_032355405.1 Rubia balearica | reverse complement strand
CTATTTAAATTAGTCGTAGTGTTTTATAAAAAATCCAAAACCCCCCATGTTTACTCGCTTTTATATCTATGTATATAATATAACTTAGGCTTATATTCACCCTTGTATGCATAAACGCTTGGAAATATCCCTCTTCTCTGTGGACGACCTCGACTTGCCACTATCTACTCTCTAGTAGTATAGCCGCATTTAGGGCTTATAAATACTATCTTTGAGAGGCACGGCGATGGCCTCCCAATGTGGTCTCTAGCAAAGGAATTCAAGTTGATAAAATGAAGGTTGATTTGATTGAGTAGTGACCATATCCTACCAATGTTCGTGAGATAAGAGAATTTCTCAGGTAGGCAGGATTTTATAAATATTTCATCAAGGATTTCACACAGACGTCTCAGACATTAACCAAAATTTTGCAAGATGATGTCTCATTCGACATGACAGAGGACTGCAAGCAAGCTTTTAATTTGCTGCAGAAAAAGCTTATTTCAGCCCCTATTATGCAAACACCTAACTGGGAGCTACCATTTGAGCTAATGTGTGATGAAAGTGATTATTCTCTGGGAGTTACGTTAGCTAAAAAGGTTGGAAAAGGCAGTCATGTGATATACTAAGCTTATAAGACATTGAACTCTGATCAGTACAATTACATAACCACTGAAAAGGAGTTGTTGGCGATAGTATTTACATTAGAAAAGTTCAGATCTTACCTCCTTGGGTCAAAATTATTGTGTATACCGATCACTCAGCTCTAAAATACTTTCTTACTAAAAAAAGTTAAAGCTATGCCTTATAAGATGGATTTTTTTGCTCCAAGAATTTGATTTTGAAATTAGAGACAAGAAAGGGGCAGAGAATCATGTGGCAGACCATTTGAGTCATTTGATTAAGCCTGAGGATACTTCACCAATTACGGAGACTTTTCTTGAAGAGTATTTGTAGGCTGCAGAGGCCTTTTGTTTGGAAAAACTGTACCACAGTTTGCTACAGGTGTCTCGAGAAACAGTCTTCCAGTTGGCCAACTGGAAACCCTCTAATAATAAAAACCCTAACTCGTCCAAACGGAAGCTTATTCTTGCAAATCTGAACTCTGACACCAAAGACAAGCAAGGTAAGGAACCATGGTATACTGATACTGTGAATTATTTCATCATTGGGGAGATGTCACACACATTCACACGAGCACAAAGGCTTAAATTGAAAAGTGATTCTGAATACTATATTTGGGTTGAGCCTTATTTGTGGAAGGTATGATTTGATCAAATAATTGGGAGATGTGTTTCTGAGGTAGAGAAAAGTGACATTCTCCTACATTTTCACTCATTTTCTTGTGGTGGACACTTTGGTCCGAAACGCACATCTCGTAAGATACTTGATAGTGGTTTCTTTTAGCTGACACTTAATCGAAATGCACATAATTTTTTGAGAGAGTTTTCCAAAGTGTCAAATGATAAGTAGTATCTCTCATCGTGATGAGATGCTCCAGGTACCAATAATTGTTTGTGAAATATTTGATGTATGGGGCATGGATTTCATGGGGCCTTTCCCTAGCTCTTTTGGTAATTTATATATTGTACTTGCGGTTGATTATGTCTCTAAGTGGGTGGAGGCTAAAGCAACCTGTGCTAATGATGCCCAAGTTGTTTCAAGTTTCTTGAAAACCCCTATGTTTTGCAGGTTTAGCATGCCAAGGGAAATCATCGGTGATCAAGGCACGCATTTTCGTAACCGGACCATAGAAGCTCTCATGAGAAAGTATGGGGTCATCACAGGCTAACTACCACGTAACATCCTCAATCCAATGGATAAGTTGAGGTGTCCAATAAGGAAGTAAAAATAAGTTTGGATAAAAATGTTAACCCCTCGAGGAAGGATTGGAGAAAAGATTAGATAATTTCTTGTGGGCATATCATACTGCCTTTAAGACACACATGTCTCTATATCGACTTTTTTTTTTGGAAATATGTTTCATCACCCTTTGAGTTGGAGCACGAGGCATTTGGGTTGTAAAGAAGTTGAATATGGAACCAACCAAGTGTTAGTAGAGAGAAAGTTCCAACCTCAAGAGTTGCAAGAGATCCAGTTTGAGGCGTACGATCATGCTATGTGGTACAAGGATCGCACCAAGAGGTCGCATGACAAGAATTTGATATCCAATAAATTCATGGTTGGACAGAAAGTTCTACTTTTTCATTCCAAACATCGATTGATGCCCAGAAAACTCAAGTCATGGTGGAAAGGACCGTTCGAAGTGGATTTTGTTTAACCAAACGGGACCATGAAAATAAAGAGTTTGGAGACGGGGAAAAATTTCATGTAAATAGCCACCATCTCAAGCCATTCTATGATGCTTCTTAAGTGGCTATAGTTGAAGAAATTCCATCGTTGTTCACCACCGATATCTGATCATATGAAAAAGTCTAGCCAAAGACTATAAACAAAGGCGTTAATCGGGAGGCAACCCAATTTTTTCCTTTTTTTTAGTTTTTTTCTTTCTAAAAATTGAAATTTCTCATCTGCACTCATTTCTTGATGTACATATTATGTGGTACTTGGATTTTCTCCATGAAACATTCACACATTTTGGAAAGCTGAACTCACAGGCTCAGTTTTCTAAACTTGAGGCCTGTTAGAACCTTCTTTTGATCCAACAAACTCCTCTTGATCGGGAATTCCTCCATACCCACAACTATAAGTTCCCTCTTTCCCTTGTCTTTTTAATGTTTGACTGTGTTAAAATATTTTCTCATTAGAGCTTTACATTATTTGCTTGAGAGCAAGCAAAGTTTAAATGTGAGGAGGTTTATTATGTGTTTTGTTTTGCATTTTTATTTTTTAAAAATAAAAAACTATATATTTTTATTTTGTGTTTTTTTAGTCAAACATGTTTTTTGAGTCAATAATTTGGCATGAAAAAATTCTAGTGGCTCTTGATTAAAGTATCCTTCCAGTTGTAAACTTCATTGTTTAACAAACTTGGTATATTTTATATGCCTTGAGGTTTTTGAATGATAATATCTATGATTTGTGAAACATGATTAATGTGATTTTTGGGATGATGAAAAAGGATGAGTTTAATTGAATATTTTAGCCTATAAAGTGAGGTTTGATCTAGAGTAGAGCACTCTCTACATCAATCTTTGTTATGAGAGATCACATTGTTATACTTTTAGTTGTTATGAGTGAAAGTGATGGAAGGCACTAGGATGAACCACGCAAGTTAAATGGCCTACCAATTACATCAACCCGAAGTGAAACACTTTGAAGTATTGATTATGTTCTTTTATATGAGTTACAATATATTTAGCCAAAACCTTTTTTTATCATTTCCCTACGTCTTATTATGCATGTTTCTAGAGTTGAAGTTGATGAATTCATCCATTCTCTTGAGTTGATGACAATACTGAGTATGTGTATAGTTTGCCCAAATAGAAGGGTTCGAAACTGAAGGTTGAAAAAGAAATGAGGTTTTAGTATCCAACTGAATCTTTGAATGAATAGACGTTATGGTGCTGTTTGGCCAAACAGAAGGGGAAACTGTGAAAAACTATTTCTTGTTATGTTACGACTTTTTCTTCACGTGTACTGATTTTGGACTGCAGTGGAGAGTAATGGTGCTGGAAAAAATTCAAAATCAAAAAAAAATAGCACCTACATTTGATGTGATATTACTCGCATATCTCTTACTAGCCATGAGTTTAAAGGTTGTTGGTGAATGTCTACTGTACATGGATGATGGTTCAGAAAAAGCATGCATAATACTTTGATCGATATTTTTTAGCTTAGAACCCTTAGGATCTCACCAATATGAATGGTCCCTAGCCCCATTACAACCCTTGAGAAAGACCTTCCTGATTTGCATATTAACTTCTATGTGTTATAACTTGTGGATTATTTGAGTGATTGTCCTTTATATATTGAGAGTGAATGAGTGAAACTCTGAGAAATATTCAATACTTGTATGATTTTGACTAAATTAATGATTAAATTTCATGATTTTGAATATTTTCATTTCAATTACTTTAGGGATGGTAATTCCCAGGTGCGTTAACTTGAATCTTTACTCCTTCGCAGGGAAAAATATTTCATTATAAGAGTACAATCTAGAATTTTTAAGTACTGAATTTTTGTTGGTCCGATCTTGTTTCATATTTTTTCTTTTCTTTCTATAGGTTCATTTTAGATAGAGTCTTATTAGAGAATGAGAACTTATGAACACTGTGGATTATTGATTGATCTTATATTCTTCACTTCATATTTGAGGGAAAGTATAATTCAAGTTTGAGGATATTTGATATGTGTTTTATTGTGTTCAATTTTTGTGAGATTATTGTGATTTTATTTAAATTATTTTCACTTCAAGTGTTTTTTGTGCAGATATTCATGGATTGTGAAGAATTTGAGAGAGATCTATACATTGTGTTCTTTTTTCCTTAACCAGTGATTTTTTTTTCCATTGGGTTTTCCAGGTTTAGGATTTTAATGACACGATGTGCTCCAATGGAAATGTTCTCATTCAATAGATGAGGAAAGAAGCTAAAAGAACAATTTATGAAGCATTGGCGGAAAAATGAATAAGTGAAGTGATATTAGTTATTCAAAGGGGGAGTGTTATGAACCACTTAATTAAATGGATGAATACCATTAAGTGGAAAGCATTGAAAATCCATTAACTCATGTAATCAAAACCCCTTCATAAATGTATCTTAATGAGATTTCATCAATTGCAGCTTAATGAAGTTCCATTATTATCTAGGTTAATGAAGTTTCATTAGTGTTGTAGGGTAATGAAATGAATTTCAATTAGTATTGTAACATACAAGAGCACTATAAATAGTACGTGTGCATTTGAAGAAAGAAGCACAGTTTTAATACAAACAGGAGTTAGACAATAAACTTATTAGTTTCTCATATGTTTAGTCGCAGCCACAAGTTTACATTCGGTGATTAAATGATTTTCCTCATTTTGCACCAAGGTTCCATTGTTCCTAACTATAATTAATTAGTTTGTTTTTATGTTTAATTATTATATTATTATTTTTTGTATTTTAATTAATACGAGTAGCTAATTTTTTATTGGGCGCAGAATAATGAATCGCTAGTTTAATGTTACTGTGAGGCCTGGTCAGTTTTATAATAATTATTTGTGAATTCCTGATTGTTCTGTGCATAATTTATTATTGTTTAATTTGAGTTTGATCAACTTGAGTTTAATAGAGATAGTTCTAATTAATTACACCAATCCGTAATTGTTAGCAAGGGTTAATAAGTGGCAAACTTCCGTAAAAACAGCAAACTATCGTAACAGAGGTAGTGGATAATTGGGTAGATAACTATTACTTGGGAATACTTGGGTAGTTATTCGTATTGGGTTTTTTGTGTTATTTCTATTGGAGTATTTATTTGGTTTAGCGAATACTTTTGAGATGTATTCCGATAAGGGAAGTAGTTAGTTCAGCAAATACTTGCTAGTTATCGACGAGGTAAGAAAGAATTGGGGTAGTTCAGCAAATACTTGTTATCCTATAGTTGGTTGATTTATAGATAATAATTTATTATTGCGCCAAGGATAGGGTCAAACTAGTGTGGATTTATTCGACGCCGAATTGTTTCTCTAATTGATAATATCTTCGTAGCTTTAGTTTTATAATTTTCTTTCTTAGTTGATAAAAAAATACTCTCTTGATATAAAGCGTGGTGGCTACACCGAATTAAATCTTTAGGAAATTGAATTTTAAGTGCACCATTCTCTGTGGGATCGACCCTTCTTATCATTGTGCTAGAGTAATTCCTAGCATATTTTAAGAATTATTTGGTTGTTTAACGACACACCAAAATGATCACAAGAATAAACTATATAAACTAGCACTCGGGGAATATTTGCGTAACATGAATATTGTCATCTCTATTATCGATTTCATCACATACAACTTTAAGCATATTCTATAACATGTGGTGTGGTCGATGGTCAACGCTTCCCCATACCTGTCACTTAGGATGCGCACACATTCTTCCATCGAAACTGCCTGCGTAATTAGGGGAGTGTAACGATGGCCCTACTTACCGTGCAAATATGATTTGCCCCCATACTATTATGTTCCAGACACTGCAACGAAAATGCATCTCCCTAGGCCTAAAAAGGCAAAGGGGGTGAAACACCTTATCGATGGCTATAGGGTTACAAAGCCAACCCTATTTTTCTACTCAATCTATCTCTACCCGCCACCCTTCAGACTAACTCGTAGGCATATTAGTGCATAGTCGATCGTAACGTTAACAACGGAAACCTACGTGTACACACCCACGTGAATCCGGACCCATCGTTACCCTAAGCGCATCTAGGTTTCCCTCCCCGGGGTGTATCAATATTGTGGTAACATGAAAGTATACTTTGGTCTGTTCTAACTAAGTGTGACAATAATGCAATTCACACACATTAAAAATAAGGCAACATAATATCACAAATCACATAGAAATAGGTTAATCTAAAAAAATCTCACAAAATAAACATATATACATTAATAAAAATATAATCCCCAAGTTAGTTCTGTACTCCCTAAGCATTAAACCTAAGTATTTCATTGGTTGAACACTTTTGGGGAAAAGATAAATAATGAGAAGAAAGAAAAATAAACTAGAGAGAAGGAAGAGTATTTTTCTCTCTAGACTACTCTTGAAGAGAAAAGTGGCATAAACTTAAACCCTAGTAGACAAGGGTCCATATACATAGTAGTAGGGAATTAGGCTTTCAAAAAGGCCAAAAAATGGTCAAAACCCTAGCAGCTGCAAATGGCACGGGGGTAGCATATGGTACAGTCCTTGCCATCTGAGACCCCATTGTGCTGGCGGGGACCATCGGCCATGGCATGTCCCGTGGCCTCGTGCAAGCATGGGTCATCGGTCATGAAATACATTGGCCTCTCATGGTGGCGCAATACGTGTTAACCGGCATTGGACTTCGGCCAGAACTTTATTTTTGCTCTTCATATCCGTATCCCGTGTCATTTGGTGTATCCCATTGGTCGGAACCTTATTTATCGCAGTAACATGGCATGGTCCATGTCTTTATTCACACCCCTATGGGATGGTCTTTACATTAGTGATTTGAAACAATGTGGAACGTGTGAAACATAAAGATCTGCGCCCATAATTGGCCAAATTTTGGAGTGAAAAGAAAATATGGGGCACAAGAAGCAAGGCCCGGAACAGCCTGTGTTGTAGGCCTCTGGAACGTCCCGTGTTTCTTGGAAAGAGTCATGTTGAGCACCAGTACGGCTGTTCTAAACCTTCCTTCATGCTGGTCGGATAGCCTTGTACAGGCCTTGGTTGGTCCGGCCGCCTGACTTGTTTGCTCTGCTACAGAAGAACCAGTGATCCAATTTGAGATTTCTTGTAATCTATTATAAAGAGCTTGAGAAAAATAATTAAGGGCGGATTCTTTTCTGATCATTCCTAGAACCCTATGCAATCTCATATAACACTTCCTCTACTTATTCTTTGTCTTCTCGAACTTCGAATCCTCCTTTTTCATACCCAATTCCATCTACTACCATGCTTTGGGGTCCGTGGACTTCAATATACTACCGTTATTGTGAATAACCTCCAATATATTCTACCATCCTTACAAATGGCATTCAAATATCTTCTACCAATCTTGCGTATGGACTTCTACAAAAACATGATAAAAAGTACTCACAAGAAACCTACTAATGAGATCAAAAAGGAAGATCTAGGTGCCCATGAATACAAAGTATCCATTAGCTTCAATTAAGTCTACAAAAGTCAGGATTTAGATAAGAAAACAAATAATGGCCATCTAAACCCTTTGTCGTGTAAACCTAACTAAAAATAGCAATAAACCAAAGAAAAGATGATAAATGTGTCAAACGCTTCGGCTAACGCATGCATAAAGGTGCACAGCAGCCATTTTTTTGCTTCAATGTTATCCGGAGAGTGGTGAGAACCTCTAGATGGTGGGTCCCAGTCGCAGTTCAGATCTTCCAGATTTTCAGGTATGACAAGGCCGGTGTGGTTCACTAACTTTCTAATCAAAATCTCATGTTGATATAATCATTTTTCTTGGAGAATGGTTTCCTTTTGCAACGTGTAGATTCTTGTTGGCTTAGCCCTATCATAAGAATGGAGAATTTTGAAAGCCTCATTTTCTGTCACGAACGCACCAGTCTTGGGTGATGAAACTCTCCCGTTACCTTACACAAGATGCCATGCTTACCGGTGGGAATGAATTGACCTTCCTCTTGATTCTTCTTCAATTTAGCCTACCAAACTGGAAGTGATGAAGAGCATTAACTATTTGAAAGTGTAGGAAATTTAAAAAAAAATTAAAACGTACCACTTTTTTTGCAAGTTCAATGTCGACATCTTTCACAAACACACCCTTCTTATTTTTCTATGGCTTAAGAAAAAGATCACACCGATCTATTTTTTCGACATCGATTGGAAAAAACCATGGCCTAGCCTCTTCCTCGGACATTCCCCTTTGCATTCCTAGTAGAACATCTTGTTCTAATTATTTTCTCACCATCTCGAGTGATGCCAATCCATAACCTCCACAACACTTCTGATGCAGAGCTATGTTCAACTTAGAATTGCATTTTTCTCTTCCCTCGTACCATACAAGAAAAGAGAAAAGTAATAGAGCATGAACACCGACAATTTTGGAATGTAAACCATTTAGATTTGTAGTATACTAACAATCTAATCATTATTTAAGGCTCTTGTTTTGTAGATCTCCCAACTCTCTGGTTGAATATGTGTGTAAGTTATCCATAGGTGATCCCCTTTAATATCTGAGAAAATGTAAACACTAGAACGTGTGTACTTGTGTTCTCGTCAAATTTTGGATAACATTTTCATGGCTATCTTTATTAATTCGCCCGGTTGGGGGCTTTGATCTCATTGGTCTCTATTTATTTTCACGTTAAAGGAAAAGTTAAATATGCTTGGCTTCCCCATGACCCTAAATTAGAGTAATCATATTAAAACAAACATTTATACGAATTTGAAGGGCTGCCTTGCATTCCATCCATAGGGTGACCTTGTATTCCTTTGTCACATTGTGCCAACTATCGTAACGGATGTCCACCGTGTACGTCCAACTCTACCTACCCAACTTGACCACTTCCCGTGATTTTCCATCAAACACCGCCCATTCCATTGAAAACCAATGGGGTCAATTCCTTCCTAGCCATTCTCCTTTACAATGTCCTGCAATGTGTTTTTGTATTTCCCCACTCTCCATGCCCTTCTTCATCCTCATACTCATCCGATGTTGTTTCTGCATTTCCATCAATGGAATTTAATGCATCATCTCAACTTCTTTTCCTCGACATTGGACAACCACCCACTCATTCAATTCAAGACATGTACATTTTTAATCCTCCTATTTCACAAACCGAAGCACAAGTAAGAAAATAGAAACATGATCTACTAATATAATAAACATACACACCAAATTCGTATTGAGGAAAAAATAATGATTGTGCAAAATGGGAGAGTATTAATTTATAGAACATAATCGTACACACATAACATAGTTTAATAAATTCGGAACAAATAAGATATAGTAATCAATTGCATAAGAGCAAATAAGAAGAAACTAGTAACATAGTTTGGCACATGAATGTAACCAAAATTCTCACCTAAGTGAAAACCCTAGCACAAGATGAACATTGATGAACAATTTTAACCAAAATTCACATTGATGAACTAACCCTAGTTTGGCACAATGAATTTAAATAAAAAAATTCTCATCTAAGAGCAACTAGCACAAGATGGATGAGATCATAATGGTTGTCTTTGATTGTGTGAAGAATCTGTGGAGAATAGTGTGATTAAAAGAGTATAGGTTTCGGAGGAGAAAAAGGTGAGAAATTCCCGTACCCACCCCCTCCCTGAGTCGCTAATATATGAAAAACCTTTTTCATGGGAGATCCACTTACTAACTCGAGAGGGGGAGCATTACAAAGATAGAAATTTATAATGTTGCTTCCGTTCCCACTACTATGCTACCTATACGGTAGATAGTGGTAAGTCCGTGATCGTCCATAGAGATGTTAGGAATCTAAAATTTAACTACACATAGTCATGATCCACATATCAATCCGACCACATGCTAAGAATAGCTAATATTGCTAAAAACATGATTTGGGTGGGGGAGGGGTTACTAACAACTACTAACATGCGAAAGCACAAAAGATTGAGACTATATTAAACTAGCACTTGAGGAGTATTCGTGTAACTTGATTGGTGTTGTTTCAATCCTTGATTTTATCACATTCAGGATGTATAAATCTATTCTAGTATTTATGACATATAGTATGGTCGATGATCAACACTTCCATATACATGTCATGTAGGATGCGTGTGTAATCTTCCATCGACACCATCTCTGTGATTAGGAGAGTGCAACAATGACGCTACCTGTTGTGCAGATCTGAATCACCTCCGTACGATTATGTCTGGGCACTAAACCACGAATGCTTCTCCCTAGGCATATAAAGGTAAAGGGAGTGAAGCACCTTATTGATTACTCTAGGGTTGCTAACCCTAGTTTGCTACTAAAACTATCTCTATCCATAACCCTT
>JAULKJ010318213.1:0-29441 GCA_032355405.1 Rubia balearica | reverse complement strand
ATAAAAAACTATTCTCATGCCCATGTCTCACAGTGTGGAAATGATCGGGAATTTCTAATGCATGTCACACAATGCTTGTGTTGTTGTACGTGTGCTTCTATTGAGCAAAATTAATAACGGAAGTAAAACATATGTTAACATTAATAGTTGATTGTTATAAGTAATTTGAAGCTCATATAAAACATGTAATTTGAAATTACAAAACAAAGGTACGCAATATTTAGAAATTTGTCGTTGTAATCTCCTTTCTCTACGGTATTTTATGTGTAACTTTTTTTCTTAGTTTGATTCACAAATGCATAAACCTTCTACTTTGAATAAACTAACACGACAAAGAAAGCTCTAACCACCAATATATAATCTCAACACAAATTTTGGGATGTGATACTTTTTCTTGTTTATAGATCATAAGGCTTGCTTGCAGTAAAGGGGGCTGATAGTTGAATCAGCTTCTAACATATGGTGATGTAGTGAAAGCTGCAAAAAGGTAGATACGTATTAAAGTGTTGAATCCCACTACAATCTTTGATTCCAAATAATTAATTTTAAAATGAAGAATTGAAGGAGGACAAACTAAATTATAATAATCTCATCTCACTATTCTTATATACATAACAAAATATGAATATGGTAATCTTTCATAGGTGAAAAGAGTGTGACTTTGCAAGATGGATTTCAACTCCTTTTGCTGCTTTCACACCATCCATTAGTTTTTAAACATAACAAGTGAGGCATTTATCTGGAGTAATAATTAATCTAAAACATAGACATGAAACAGCGACAAAAAAAACATATTGTTCTACAAAACATTATGGTGCTCTAATTCTAAGAATAAAATTTACGAACCCAAAAATATATAAACATCGACCAAAACGACAAATCTTCATAGGTTTCATATCATTTTGAACCCACTCTCTATTTTTTGCTTCAGAAATAAATTGCAATATACTGTCCATCCAAAATATTCATATTATTAATGAACAACGTCCGAGCAATGCAATTCTCATAATATTTATATTAAGAATGGGCAACTATCGTACAATGCAATTGTTGTGTATTTGAAAAAATTACTGGCATAATCACAAATATAGAGTTTCATAATTTGAATGATCAATGTAGTATGATTGTACTTGTAAATTAACTTACAAATTTACTTTTTTACATTGTACTCACGGAAGTTGAGAAGGCTTGCAAATATTTCTTATTTGTGTCGTAACCTATAATAGCTAAACATAAAATCAATGTTACAATTATGGCTGAAAAATTCATGGGAGCAATTATGAAGGGGATACAATTCCTTTCTAATGCATATCACACAATGCTTTTGTTGCTCTAGTACTTGTGCTTCTATCGTTCAAAATTATTATATATATAACTGAAGTAAAACATATTCAAACATAAATAGTTGATTGTAATAAGTAATTTGAAGTTCATATAAAATTTGTAAATTAAGATTATAAAACATATGTATGTACACAGTATATAGAAATTTGTCGTTGTAATCTCATTTCTCTATGGTACATAATGTGCAACTATTTTATTTTTTATTACTCTGTTTCACAAATTAACAAATGCATAAATCAACTATTCATAAACTAATATATTGTTCAACTATTTAAATATTCAATTAATCCGTTTATCTGAAGTAATATTTAATCTAAAACATAGACATGAAATAGCGACAAAAAAACATATTGTTCAGCAAAATATTATGCTACGCCAATTCTATGAGTAAAATTTACGAACCCAAAATATATGTACTTCAACCAAAACGACAAAATATATTTTATTGTAAAGAGTAAAATATATGTTAAAATAAGTAGTTGATTGTAATAAGTAATTTGAACCTAATATAAAATATGTAAATTGAGATTACAAAATATATGTGAACAATATTTATAAATTTGTTGTTGTAATCTCATTTCTCCGTGGTATTTAATTTGTATATACTTTTTATAAGTGTGTTTCACAAATGCATGAATCCTCTTCTCTGAATAAACTAACATGACAAATATAGCTCTAACCAAGAATATATATTCTCAACACAAATCTGGGAATGTGATACTTTTTCTTGTTTATAGATCATAAGGCTTGCATGCAGTAAATAGGGCCAATAATTGAAACAGTACTTGTGGTGGTGTAATGAAAGCGGAAAATAGGTAGATATTTATTAAAGTATTGATTCCTACCACAATCTTTGATTCCAAATAATTAATTTTAAAATGAAAAATTAAAGGTGGACAAATTACACTAAAAAAAAATCTAATCTCACTATTCTAATGCATAACAAAATATGAATATTTTTCCCATGGTAATCTTTCATAAGGGAAAAGAGTGCGACTTTTCTAAATGGAGTTCAACTTCTTTTGTTGCTTTCTTCTCATCCACTAATTTTTAAAGATAACATGTGATGCATTTATCAGAAACTTTATCTAAAACATACACATGAAATAGCGACATAAAAAAAAACACAGTGTTCATCAAAATATTATGGTGCACCAATTGTAAGAATAAAATTTACGAATCCAAAATTATATGAACATTGACCAAAACAACAAATCTTCGTAGGTTTCGTACCTTTTTGAACTCAAACTCTATATTTTATAGAAATAATCTTGCCATATACAATGTATCCAAAATATTCATATTAATATTGGGAAATGTCGTGCAATGCAATTATCAAATATTTATATTAATAATCACTACTAGAAACAGGTACATAGGTACCGGTAGGAAAGAACCGGTGCAATAAGATCGTTGCTACAAATATCTTTACAATCGATGATAGCATGGATTTTTTTTATACCGGTGCCTATATAGACATCTGCACCGATAGCAAAACTACCGGTGCAGTGTACCGGTGACTAAGTGAGAATAAGGATGAAAAATGAAAATATTCAACATTCATATCGGTGCTAGGATAAAAATTACGCAGGAAACATATAATTCCAGCACTGGTAATTTTTTTTGTACCGGTGCTGATGCAAAAAATGCATGGGAAATGGAATTTTTCAACATCAGTTAGATATTTTGTGCCTAGCACTTGTAACAATTCCAGTGTCTGTGTAGACATCTGCATCGGTAACAAAAATACCTGTGCGGTGTACTAGTGCCAATTAAGTAGGATGAAAAATGAAATTATTCAGCATCAGTAAGGGTCGTACCTGTGCACATTACCGGTGCTACAGAAAAAATTACATGGGAGAAATATAGTTCCAACACTGGTATTGTTTTTGGTATTGGTGGTGATGCGAATAAACACACAGGAAATCGTATTATCCAGTACTAGTTTGAAATTTTAAGCTTAGCACCGGTAATTGTTTTGGTGCTAGCTTGTAAAAGGCGAGTTTAGTACCGGTATTAGTAGATTATACCGGTGTTATTGGTGCATTAAATGCACACCTACCACCTTGTTCTGGTGGGTAGAGAGTGCAATGTTAGTGTGTTTTGGGTTCATTAATGATAATTTTTGGATGAGGAAGACATTGAATGCTCGTCAATGAACTCCCTTGAAGTTACCATATATTTTATGTTAATTTACCATTCATGATGGAATATGTGTGGAATGGTTTGTTGCAATATATTTTTTGCATGTTAGATCACACACTCTTCATGAAATGGGTTTGTTAGCTACTATTGCTGATATATTGAATGGCTTTTTCATGCATGTGATATAACTGCGTGGTACTAATATAGTAATGTGATGTTGCACAATATGGATTGTAACTTGATGTTTTATGAATAAAATTATTTTTAGTGTAGAAGTGTATATTATTGTGGAAGTTCAATACTTGCACATTGGTTGAATTGTAGAGATGTACCATGCCATAGAGGCACGTAAGCATGTGTATGACAACATTAGTTTTGTAAGTGATGAATTTATTGCTTTTGTTGGGGAGTTTATGGAGCATGCATTTAGTCGTGAGAAGCGCATCTTATGTCATTGTCATTATTGTAAGAATTGTAAGCGTACTGACGATCGACACTTGTTGCAACTCATTTTTGTACAAGAGAGGGTTTGCAAAGAATTATTTGGTTTGGACCTTTCATGGTGAGAAACCACCTCCGGAGGTGGTTGTAGGTAGCAAGGGAGAATGTTTTGGAGATGTCAATTTGGATGATATGTGTGAGGAGGTGGTGGATGAATTTAGGGGGAGACCCGAGGTTCTATCAAAATTTTTAGATGAGAAGGATACACCATTGTTTCCCGGTTGCAAGAAGAAAGTCACTGTAATGTCAAATTTGATGGAGTTTCTTAAAATGAATGATTCGTGGAGCGATACTAGCATGGATAAGTTGCTCAAGTTTTTGAATGAGAATCTCCCCTTCGGAAATGGTTCACCAGAAAACCTCTATAATGCGAAGAGAATTTTGTGTCCAACGGGAATGGAGTGTAAAAAAAATGCATGCTCCAATGATTGTGTTAGGTATAGGGGTGCTTTGGAAAAAGTGGTGGCTTGCCCCATATGCCAAGTTTATCATTATAAGGAAAGAATAAATGATATTGTCGAGGGAGAGATTGTTCTGAAGGTAAGGAAATGGGCCCCAGCAAAATGCGTGTGGCACCTTCCTATTGTCCCGAGCCTGAAGAGGTTGTTCAAGAATGTTGAGGATACGAAGAACATGACATGGTAAAAGGATAGGGGTTATCTTGATGATGATATTATTAGTCATCTTCCAGATGCGGATCAATGGAAGAATTTTGAATAGATGTATCCTAAGTTTGCAGCTGAACCTAGGAATTTGAGAATGGCTTTATGTACTGATGGAATCAATTCCTTTGGTAACATGTCATCGAAACATAGTTCATGTCCATTTATGCTTTCCATTTACAATCTACCCTCGTATTTGTGCATGAAGAGAAAATATGATTTCGGGGCCGAGACAGCCTGAAAATGACATCGATACCTATTTAGCCCCTCTTATTGAATATTTGAAGGTCTTTTTGGTCTGACAGCGTTGATGTTTTTTATGTATATCGTGGGACCAAGTTCAATTTGAAGGTCACGCTTTTCTGCACTATTGATTTCTCAGAATATGGTAATCTTTCAGGTTATGTGGTTAAGGGTCATAAAGAATGTTCTATGTGCGAGGAACGTACAGATTTCTAGTAGTTGAAGAATGGTAGGAAGACCGTCTATCAAGTTTATAGAAAATTCCTCTCGACAAAGCACAGGTTACGAAACGACACAATTCATTTTATTAGCTGGAGGGAGAAGAGGAAGGCACCAAAAATATTGAGCGGGTTTTCCATCCACAACAAGGTTAAGAAATTTAATGTTGTTCTCAGAAAAATATATCTAAGGTGCTTGCCACAAATGATGGACCTTGGAAGAAAAGATCGATTTTCTTTGATTTATTGCACTGGGATAATTTGAGGTTCTCCATTGTTTGGATGAAATGCATATAGAGAAGAATGTGTGTGGAAGTTTAATTGGCACTCTACTTAACATTCTTGGTAAAACGAATGATAGCTTGAGTGCACGGAAGAACTTCGTTGAACTCGGTATACAAGTTGATTTAGCTCCGAAGGTGAAAGGAAGCGGACCCTTATAGTCTTTCAATTAGTGAGAGGAAGTTAGTTAGTGTATTCAGGGAATCAAGGTGCCATCAAGGATGAATGGCATATTAATTGGATGATTGTCACGTCTTAATGCAACAAATTTTTCTCGTGGATATCCACGGTTTCATGGAGGAGGAAGTGATATATTTCATCATGCTCGTGTTTCTTCTTCAGCTCTACTTGTTGTACAAATATTTGCATGAAAAATCTTGATGAGTTGGAGCATGAAGGGATTGTAGTGCTCTGTTTGTTTGAGAAGTGCTATCCCCCAGCATTCTTTGATATTGTGGTCCACTTTGTCGTCCATGTGGTCAGGGAAATCAAAACATGCTTTTCCATTGGGATGCATTAGATATACCAGCTCGAGCGGCACATGGGGGTTTTTAAGAGTTATGTAGAAAATCGAACCCGACCCGGTACCAGCATTGTGCGGAGGTATGCCATAGAGGAGATCATTGAGTATTGAACTTCAAATTTGATAGGGAAGAGAGCATTTAGAGTTTCACAACATATGCAAAGTGATAGGAAGAAAGGGATCCCACAGTCCAAAGGTACACTTTACACACCCTACATTGTTGATTTGATGAAAGTTCATCTTTATGTTTTGCAGAACAGTAGTGAGACTGCAATATATGTTGAAGAGAACATTTCCTAGTTAGAAAAACTCTATCCCGATTAGTCATCGAATCAGATACAACTGGAGCGTTCTTAAACGTTTGTGAATTGGTTTTATAATCGTTGCAATGTGGCAAGAATAGTTGCTCAACTTTGGCCATTTGCAAGGACACCTGAATGCATCGTGAAAAATACTAAGGCTATGACATTAATGGATACGGTTTTGAAACAATGGAAAAGGACATCAAAAGCACAACTTAGATCGGCGGGTTTATTTGGAATCTGAATCCATGTGGAAGGCGAGAAAGAAAGATAAAAAATCTATCGTCGTTGTTATGGCTTTTTATGGGGTGATCGAGAAGATTTGGGAGTTGGACTATGTTGAGTTTCAAGTTATTGCCTTCAAGTGTAGATGAGATGAAAATGGTATAGAGGTTTGTTCAGAGAAACCCATGGGTTTTACGCTGGTGGACTTAAATAGAGTGGTTTACGAGAATGACAAGTTCATCTTAGAAGTCCAAGCTTTCCAGGTATTTTGTATCCAAGAACCAAATAATGAGAAGTGGCATATTGTACTCCATTGGAAGAAGTTCTATTTTGAAGATGAGATTGATCGGGCCCGCCAAATCTAAAACTACAGAGTTACCCTCAGCTTTCCTGAGTTTGGAGAATGTCGGTGGACCACCCGTATATAGACGATTACATGGGGATTGATTGTGGGTGGTGATGGAAAAGGAAAAAAATAGGAAATAGGTTAGATGTATCGTACTCTTTTGGACCCCTTTGTATAACCCCAATGAATTCTAACTGATGACTAATCTTTTGAATTTCATTTCCATTTTTTGGTTTTTTTGATAAATTTCAATTTGAAAGATGTCATTGCATCGGTATATAAATAGTATACTGATGCAAAGAAGTAGAGTAATTGCTTGTTTCATGTAAAGGCACCAGTTTAACTAGTATTAATATTGGTATACATACTAGTGCTGCATAAAGCAGCTGCGTCAAGCACAAAGTTATATACTTAGGCACCTATATTGTTTAAAAATTCACTGGTATAAGTATTGGTGTTGCCTACTTAGGAAAAAAATAGAATTTTGGTCTCTAGTTTTTTGGTGTGGAAGAATTATTCAAAAAGGGGAATAGAAGCAAATCTACCCTTTCAACTTGACCATCGTAGGTGAGTTCTATACAAATTTGAGGTGTCAAATGAACATTGATGAGGTATTTTTCCGGGGGAAATTAGTTCTTCTATTTGCTGGAATTATAAATTATTTGTACGGATTGCCAAATGTACAAGAATGGGAGGACCAGTTTCGAGCATCGATCAATGAGAAGGAGGATTTAGATGACGAATTAGAGAAAGAGATCGTAGGGTATACCAAAAGAGAATGTACCAATGTCGATGCTCTAGTCATTCCCGGTTGGAACAAAATTCTGTAGAAATCACTAACATCATAAATGAATGTGTGGTATCACTACGTAGCCTCCCATATTGACACCGTAACTGTGAAAACTGAAGTTCACATGAGTAGGGTAATGAATTTATGTGCAATAAAGAATGAACTACACTGGAACGTTGGTGACAAGATATTTGAGCAAATGATTGATGAATCAGAGAAGACAGGATTCTATGGTTTTTCCAGCCTTGTTTCGTCACTTTGTTCAAAAGAAGGTGTACCAAACCATTACCATGACCACGACACATTTGGTCACCCAATGACGTATATTTTTGTTGAATCATTTTGGTAGATAAGACCTTCACAATTTTCTCAGTCGATAGAATCTAGGGTTTCTACCATGGTCTTTAACATTTGCGTACAAATTGGCAATTTCAGTGAACATGGTGTGACCACTTGGGAAAAGTGCTAAGCTACAATTTACCAGATGCAATCAAGGCAGTCATATCTTTCCCATCAATGAGTGACAGTGACGTCGTGGAGGAAATTCGTGTGGGATGAAGGTCTCAGGAATTGGACAAAAAAACTTTCTTCGAGGAAGTGGAACAATTTTCACGTTCTTATTCGGGAAATTGGTTGAAATTCAAAATGCCCATACTATACTTCTATTTTTCTAATTCTACACTAGTTTATGGACAGTTTTGAATGTCCTTATTTTGAAATTTAATTTAATTTTATCCTTGAAAATATGCGTACAAGTAATTCTGGTAATTGGAAAATATGTGTACTGTTATTTAGAATGCCTTCCATCCATCCATACATGTTCACATTGCAAACTGGTAATTCTAAAATATTGAATTTCATTTTTGTTCATGCAGTTTTGTAATTTGAGAATTTCAACTTTCGTGGAGGGAACTAAGTAAAAAAATTATAAGTTTGTTCGTAACTCAAAATTTAAATCCACTCAAAGGTAATCCAAAATATTTAGCCCCCGGTGTATTTTCTAGTTTTACGTGAAGTGATTATGAATAAGAGGCCACGAGGAGGTTACGTATATCATTAATGATTTTCATTTATTACAATTAAGTAAATTATGCTAAGTTACTCTACAACACATAATGGTGCCTTTCAAAAAATCAACAAAAAATCATTTTATTATAAATTCATATATAAAAACAAAAATAACAGAAGTTGAGTGCATTGGAGCAACGGTCGTTGGTATAACACAATTGGTGTCCACAGTGCAATTCTCTTATAATTTGTTATAATGGTCAAAGTTCACAATCGAGACCCTTTATTTGACCCCAGTCATGTCCAAAACACAAATTTGATGTCCCCTAACATTGAATTTTATTTATGTTTACCCAATTTTGGATTTTGACAGTTCCAACTTTCTTGGTGAGATCAAAGTGCAAAAAGTAAAATGTTTGCTCGTAACTCCAAATTGTAATCCGTCTGAGCCTAATCGAAAAATTAACCCCCCTCCCCCCGATGTATTTTCCAAGCTTGACGCCGAGTTAGTAACAAATATTGACAACAGATAAGTCTTCAATAACATTCCCGAAATCTCTTAGTTCCAACTAAATAAGCAACTATCATTTACTTTAGAACGTGTACTAGCGGTTTTTCTCATGTGTCAAAAAATTTACAATTATTTTTATTTAACATAATTATTCAATGAAAGTAAAATTCATGGGTTCTGTAGCAACGTAAGTTCACATAAAGGAAAAATTCTAAGAAGGACCTATTTGCAATAATTTTAATTTTGGCCCCGGGAACACACCCCCGATTAATTTATTTTCAAACATTCAAGCATCCATTTTATAAACCAAGTTATTAATCTTGTAGATATAATTCACGGCCCAAATAGTTTTAAAAACCTTTTGGGTCGTAACATAATCTTACTACATACATATTACGACATATTTAGTGTACCCAAATTTCCCTTCAGATCGTGATCTCTCCATCGTATATGTGTGAATTAATTGTTATTTTGGCCAAATTTTTTTTATTTTTTTATTAAGTAGGGATTGTATTAAGGCTCCCCGTGCCTTTTCGATAGAAGAAAATCATCTCTTTATAGTTACAAGAAATGCTAAACTATCACTAAACAATTTTACATTTAAGGTACATAAGGGGATATAAAAAATATTCAGAGAACATCCCCCAAAAACCTGCCATGTAATTCCATTTCATAAATCTCCACACCCCGTGTTAATTTATAAATGGTTAGACATGGTAGGACTGAGACTAGCCCTTGATAATTCATCACAGACGAGGAAAGAAGTGCAGCACTTTCGATCATCAAGAACGTTGTTGAGAATCACCGTAAGCCTGATAAACTGAATCCTGTAAGCCTTGATTAGATTTTCGGAGAAGTAGGCTACTTCAAGCAGCTCGGAGACAGCAACTCTTCATTTGCAGAACCATGATTGCTGTCAAGAAGTTAGTAGATGTGTTCCATCATGGCAGAAAGAGAGTTGGTGGTGATCATACTATCAGTTTACAACACCAATTGAGTAGAAAACCATCTGCAAGGAAAAAATTGACCGCAGTACATGCTTAGGAAGAAGAAAAACATGAGGAATGAAATTGAGTAGCATATGATATGATCCTCATGTTATGGAGGATGAAAACTAACATTTCTTATATTTGGAACCTGTCTCTAATCCATCAGAATCAAACCTTTTGTTCTAGAGTCAAAATAACATAAATTAATTTTACAAGTAATGCAATGAGGGTTCCAGAGATGTCCACATTTAGCAATTGCATCAGCAGCCGAATTGGATTCCCTGTGTATGTGATTCAAAGCAACCTTTCCTAGCAAGTCCCTGATGTTACTGCATTTCTTATAAAGAGCATATGGTGCTTTTAGGGGATCTTTTATGTACCTCACTGCAATTTTACAATCAGACTCAATGATAGAAAGAGGAAGATCTGTTACAGTCGCAAAAGAAAGAGCCAACCCTATACTAATAATTTATGCTTCCACAACAGAATTATCCCTTTTTATCAAAAAATACCACCACCATTTTTCCTTTTACATCCCTGAATATTATACCATGAGCTGACAATTTCCCAGCTCTGAAACTTACATCTACATTACACTTTAAACCTATCTCAGGAGGTTTCCAAGTGTAGGTAGTAAGTTTCCTTTTTGGTTTGAAATGGCTAATGGGGATCAATCCGGAATCAGTCAAAAAATAATCACTTTGGGAAGATCTATGGAAGGGGAAAGCATAGAAAATAGAGAATAAGGAATGCTTAACATTTGAGATTATGGACTGAAAGGAACATTGAGCATTGTCATAAATGAATACATTTTTTGCCTTTCACAATTCCCAGAAAGTGCATACAGTGATTATATTCCTTTGAATGCTTGATATGGCAGGGTTATTGATATAAAATCATAACCTATTCCATACAAAAGAAAAAGTCTAAGATGAAATAGCCATTAAACCTGTTTCCAGATCTTTAATGAAAAATGACATTGATTGTAGAAATGTTCAAGAGAGTCTGCATTATTACATTTCCAACACTTTGATGGAAGATTGAAACCAAATTTGAGGAGAATATCATCAAAAGGCTGCAAATTATTCATAACTCTCCATATGAAAAAGGAAAGTTTACCAGGAATGTAGTTTTTCCATATTTTCTGCAGGGAGAGACTTTTGTTCCTTGAGTGCCTCAACTTGGAGTAAGTATATTTGACAGAGAAGTTACCATCTATAGCTGGCTTCCACATCAGTATATCTTTGTAGTTTGGACTGAGTATAATCTCCTGCGAAGAAAGATGATATTGGTAGCGCAATGTGGCTCCAGTATAGGGATCAACACAAACCTGCATTGTACAACCTTGGCCAGGGAGAAATCTGGGAAAGGAATACTAATGATAGGCCATTTATAGTATAAGGCTCCTTCTCATGACCAATTACCATTCCAAAAACTACATTCTCTATTGCCTGGAATAATTATGGAGTTATCATGACAGAACTGAGTGACTGCACAAATTCTATTCCAGAGAGGACAAGGCTTTGATGAATCTGGGAGTGACCATATAAACTTAGTCCAGATTGTATCATTAAATTGCATTTTCCACCATAATTTACAAGAGAATGCTCTTATGAAATGTTGAAGATTTTTGATACCTAACCCATTTTCATCAGCAGAATATGAAATCTTCTCCCATGTTCTCCAAACCTTTTTTATAGCCAATCTCAGTTGAATCCCGTAGAAAATTGGAGACCTTTTTTCCATGAATTTTGTTACCCTTTTAGGGCGGATAACTGTAGCAAAGATGTGCACATGAAGAGACAAGATGCAGGATCTAATAAGGGTTAGCTTACCTTCCTGTGATAGCCAATTATGTTTCCAATTGTTCAATTTGGAATCAATCATTTCAATAATTTCATGAAAGTGGGAGGACTTATTCCTACCCTTAAAGATGAGGACTCCCAGGTATTTGAAAGGAATTTATCCTTTTTTCATACCTAAAACAGCTATAAATTTCCTATGGTTTGCACTGATAGCTCTCTTTCCCAGGAAGAATTCACTCTTATGATAATTTATGATCTGACCAGAAGCAGATTGATAGGCATCCAGAAATTTTCTAATTGATTTTAGGTTTTTTCACCACCCCTCAGAAAGATGGATGTATCATATGCATACATCATATGAGTAACCCTAAATGCAATTGTAGTAGTGTAAAAATACTGCAAATGACCATTTAGGAAATAAGATTTAATGGATCTAGAGAATGACTCTGTCAAAATAATGTACAGGAAAGGAGACAGAGGATATCTTTGTTTAATGCCCCTAGGTTATTTAAAGAAACCTAAAGGAACACCATTAAATATAACAGAGAAAGAGACAGAGGCAATGTTACTTAGAATCAATTTCACAAAATTTCCGGAAAAGCCAAATCTAAGTAGCACAGAGTTTAGAAAGCCCCATGAGACCATATCAAAAGCCGTATGCATGTCTAACTTCAAAATTAGGTTGTTATTATCAAATTTTGAGTTTAGAAATCTAACCATCTACTGCATTCGAATGATATTATCAGCTATATCCCTATTTTGCATGAAGGCTGTCTGTTCCTTAGATTTTAAATCTTCCATTAAGAGTCTTAATCTTTCCAATGACAGTTTGGAGAAGATTTTGTTGAGAAAGTTGGATAGACTAATTGGATTATAGTCAACAAAGGTCTCTGGAGTTAATTCTTTAGGGATTAAAGTGAACCAAGTAGCTGAAATGGATTGGGGGATGGGCGAGCTTGCTAGAAACTGGTTCATAGCTACTAAGAGATCAGATTTGACAATCTCCCAAGCAAAAGTATAAAACTTTGCTGGGAAGGCATCCGGACCAGGAGCACTGTCCTGATTGGAGTGAAATACTACCTTCTTAATCTCATCTAGGGTTGAATACCTAAGAAGATCACTATTAGCTGCAGATGAGATAACCTTAGGAATTGAGTGGAGGAAGGAATTGAGGTAGTAGGCTGATGGATCAAGCTGGGATTGGGTGAGTAGGTTTTGAAAAAATGTGACACCTTCTTGGGAAATCTCTGTTCGATCTGTCAACCATCCACCTGAGTCACTCTTAATTTTGGTTATCATTGATCTGGAGTTTTTCTCTTTATTAGCCCACTGGAAAAAAATTGTATTACTATCTCCTAGTTTGAGCCATTTTATTTTAGACTTTTGTTGCCAGAAAATGGATTCCTCTTTTAGAGCTCTTAGTAAACGAGCTTTAGCTTTATTAAGTTTGCAGTGATTTTCCTCATTATCCAGTTTTAGAAGATCATTCTCTGCCTTATCCACTTGTTGTTCAACTCTTAAAATGTTATCATGAATGTTTCCAAAAACTTCTTTATTCCATAGTTTTAAAATATTTTTAAGTCTCCTAAGTTTGAAACTAAAAATTTCCATGCCATGAAGATGACAAAGAAGATTCCAGTTTTGGTGTATTAAAAGTGTAAGTTCCTTCTCTCTATTAAGCCACATTAACTGGAATCTAAAAGGTTTAGGCAGAGTTATTTGGGAGGACTGAATATATAAAAACATAGGAGAGTGGTCAGAACATGTTCTGTTTAGGATTTAAATGGAGTTGTTAGCATAAAGCAAGCTCCAATCTTGGTTACATAATCCCCTATCTAATCTTTTGTAGACTCTACCATTTAATCTATTATTTGACCAAGTATACTGTGGCCTAACTGTATTAACATGAAAAAGGTTCATAGCATCAATTAGATCATTAAAGTCCTATATGTTATCAGGGTTAGGGATACTACTTCCTTTATACTCATCTTGGGTAGTTATAACATTAAAATCACCAATCAGTAGTTTTGGAGTCAGAGGTAAAGCTAGCAAATTAATCCATAATTTCCTTCTAATGGTTCTTAATATTTTAGCGTAAACAAAGATAGAAAGCCAAGGAGGGTTATTCCATTTATCTATAACCTGCATCACTAAACATTGAGAATACTGAGAGTACATGTTACAGGTGATTTTTCATCCCACATAACCCAAAAAAATTTATTATCTGCACAGAAGTGGAATTTAAAACCCATTTTCATCTTAAGCTTAATAATTTCTTTATTATCATGCATAGGTTAAATTAGGAACAAAAGAGAAATATTTTGTCTCACAATTAGGGATTTAATTCTAGAGATGGATTTATTATAACCTCTACCATTCCAGACTAACCAATTAGAAATTATGGTGTGTTTAATCATATAAATTAATTAATTTCATTCCTGTTAGCTGATCTTAGGATCATGTTAAGGCCGGTAAAGTAATTCTTCATTTTGGATCCAGAACCTCTTCTATCTTTAGACTTAATAGGAGTATCCTTAATCTGAGAGTTGGAAGTTACCTGACTAGATGTTACCTGGACAGAAGCTTTAATACTAGAGTTTGAATGTTGACAAATCATTTCTTCCAAATCCAAGCTATCATCATAATTGTAGGTTGAGGAGTCCGAAGTGAATATTTCCACATCCAAATCACCCTCAACTTCAGCCGGCTTATCTGGATTAGAAGGTTCCTCCTCAAGCATATCCTGTAAAGGAGCAAAACAATTAACAGTTAATAGTGGTTCATCATAGAGAATTATATTAAGAGCATTAAGACTTATGGTTCTAGCCTTGGGAGAGAATAAAGGAAAGATGCCATCCCTATGATGGGAAGTTAGCAGGTTGTCCTTGATATTGGATAGCTGGCATGATTCCTCTATTGAGATAGATGGAGACTCCCTTTCCACTGGCTCTTGATGTACTGGAACCTCTGAGACTGCATCATGGTAGAGCTTCGATGATTGACTCCTCAAGTCAAGTTGTTTCTCCAATGGAGTAAGTCCTGAAGAGCTAGCTATGGTCCAAGTGGCTTTCCTCTTCCACACTCCTATCTTTTTTTTTGGGACCGTTCCTTGAACTTTTTGGTTGAATCATTAGACTTACCTTCATGCTTGGGAGAGTTTTTATCATCCTGATTAAGTGTATCTTTTTCCAGGTGAATGATTGGAGATTCCTGATTGGCAGAATCAGTGGCAGGTTGAGCCTGTGAATCATCTAATTGGTTTGGCTTTGAACCTGATTTTACTCCTCTCGCATTTCTTCTACAACTAGTGTTCGAGTGACCCAATTTGCGAAAGGTAAAACATTAAGAGGGCTTGGATTCATAGGCTTTGTTATACCATTTATTTTTTGCAATGGAACCTAGCCTAATCCAGTTTGGTAGGGGATTTATGAGATCAACTCCACACACATTCTAATAGTTGATGACCTAGATAGATTCCTGGTTGGAGAATCTACCTACATAAATTTTCCAATCGAGTTCCCTATTTCTTGAAGTGCAGCAGGATGAAAATAGTGGGTTGGGAGATAATCTATGTTATACCAAATAGGCACAAAAGGTGGTTCTTTATCAAGATCAAAATCTACTGACCATTTTAGAACACACATAGAGTGAGATCTGAGGTACCATACCAGTTTACTCCAGATTTTATGCCGGTCACTCTCCTGATTAACGTGAGATGGACATGTCTTGAATCTATCACCACCACTTAGAATTCAGCTTGAAGGCCAATTTTCTTCATTTATTTTCTGATTACCTCAAGCGTAGGTCTTCCCTTCGAGAATTTGCCGATTAGACCATGGTTGAACGGGATAGCCATTTCTTCAATTTCTACCTGTGGGAAGATACACGTTGTTTCGGCCTTAAATTGCCGCAAAGGATGAAGGTTGATGGGATGGGGCATTGATGAAGGTTGGTTGATCGAGTGTCGTGGGTTCAGGAGCGTTTGAAGGTAAGAAGGCGGGCTCTCGCCTAGTGGCGAAGGCGCCATGGTGGAATGCGGGTGGCGTAATTCCAATAGAAAGTAGACAGAAATTAGCCGTTATCAACTTTTAAAGGATCGTTAAGAGGAAAAGTTTTAGAGAGGAGAAATTTGAGAGAGAGAGAGAGCATTGTTGTTTGACTGGAATGCATGTAGTAAGAGACACTCAAATTTTTCATCTGATTAATCCCATTAGTAACGGGGACCAAATGAAAACTTCTGAATGATAATAAAATTGTTAAAATTATTTAAACTGGGGGATATAGCAAAAATATTTATGGTTATTAATATTTTCTAATTATTTTGGTATAATATTTTTATTTATTATTTCGATCAAATAGTCATCTTTTAAAGAGATATAACCTAACATAATTAAAAAAAATTAACATCCAATTATTTTTACTCAAATTTTATTGTTATTATTACTATATACTGTGGATAAGTATTAAAGGGTTCAATGAAATCTAGCAGGATGAATATGGATGTAATGGATTTGGCATTTTCCTTTCTCTTGATTTCCTTGTACCAACTTGTTTGTGTTGTGAAGTGATAGGCCATATATATAAATTAATTTCCATTCAAAAAGTTTTCACTTCGTACTCTTTCTATTGCAGTCTAGAACCACTATTTGATAATACCATACAAACACTCTATGATCAAATTTCCATTTTTAAGTAAGATTTTTGTCTGCTATATAGGATTAGTTTTAAGATTAATATGATACATATTTCTATCCAGTTTTCAAAATTGGTGTAAAAAAAACCTCTGCTATAATGTTACTTGTGTAAAAAAAAAACCTCTGCTATAATTACACATGCCTAGAGCTCACAAGCATAACAACCCCCTGGGATGCAGCTAGACAAGTGAAACACCATAAGCCACCTACACACCCACAACGTAATCCAAGATGGAAAGGGAGGGCCACATATCAAATGATGTTCATACTCACTAACAAACCCAGATGGAGGGACGCGAACGTGCTAGAGACACAAGGAAAAAGGTTAAACCTTTGAGGCTGATGGAAATTGTCAAGACCGCGGCAATGCTAAAAGTCATATTTGTGGAGACTAGTCGGACCAGAAGAGAGGCATCACAGGAAATTAAGAAAAAAGACCAAGGAAGGGGAAATGTAAAATTTTGGCATTTATTGCCATTTCGCATTGAGTATTGCGAGGAAATACAAAGAAAATGGGAATAGGTTCACCTAATAATGATCAAGGAAGATGAGTCACCCTTGCTAATGGCATCCATGGTTGAGGTGCCTCCCCTAAATATCATATGGCAGATGCTAGGAAGCCAGAGTGATGAGGCACTCCATGTTGGGAGTTTTCTGACAATACCAGCCCTATACATTGTTGGTCTTATCAAAGAGGCACATAATTATGCCTTCCTCAATGAGGAGCATGTGTTTCTATTATACACAGGTGAGGGAGTTCAGTACCTCAAAATAGGGTCAAGTAACCACATGAGAGGCACCAAGGCATTATTCATGTCCCTAGATGACAGTGTGAAAGGCCAGTTCAGGCTTGGTGATGGATCGATGGTAGAGATCTGTGACTGAGGTGTTGTAATGATCTTTTGCAAAATCAAGGAGAACAAGGTGGTAACAGATGAGTTGTGACTTTTTTATCGTAACCAAGCCTTGTTGACATAGGTGGCACAAGTGAAGAAAAATGTCTACAGCTTAACAGTGGATGTGTCTTCTACCGTGAGTTTTTTATCTAAGAAGGATGATGTAACTGAGTCATGGTACACACGCGATGGGCACCTTAACTATCGGTCCTTGCAAAAATTGGCACATGGAGGCATGGTCGAAGGGGTCCCAATGATTGACCATATTGAGTAGTTTTGTGATGGGTGCGCCTTGGGGAAAAATTGTCGGGTCTGATTCCCACATGCCTCACTGTAGTGTGTTGCACAATGTTTGAGCTTGTACACATGAACTTTAATGGTCTTATCACGCCGATCACACCTAGAAGGGGTCTTTACTTCTTGTTGATAGTCAATGACTATAGCTACTAAATATGGCTAGATGAGCTCAAATTAAATAATGGAGCACTTAGTTTTTTCAAAAAGTTCAAGGCATGAGCTAAATTTGAACAAGAAGGCAAGCTCATGACGTTCTGATCTGATCAGGGTGGTGAGTTCAAATCCATTAATTTCTAGGAATATTATAACAAGAAAGGCATAAACAGTTGTACCACTGCGTTGTAATATCCAGAACAAAATGTTTTGGTTGAACAAAATAACCAAACAGTGGTGGAGATGGGGCGCTTCTTGCTCAAAAGCATGAGCATACCAGCTATTATGGGGTGGGACAGTAAAGACCATTGTCCACATCTTGAAACGAGCACTGACATAGAGCTTGGATGGGAAGACTTTTTATAAGGTGGGGAATGGACACAATCAAAATGTGTGGGGGATTGATTTCATTGAACCCATCCCAAACTCCTTGGGTACACTTACATATTACTTGTCATCGATTATGTGTCAAAGTGGGTCAAGGCAAAGGCCACTAGGACCAATTATTAAAAAATATATAGTGGGTTTTTTTTAAAGTACCCGGTTTGGGGTTCCACAAGCCGTGATTAGTGACCAAGGTACCCACTTTTTATCGTCCTGGTAATCATTTACATTCTGTTGATATAATTGTGTAATTATCTTGTTAGAATTATTTTTTAGAAATAATGTGATTTTTTGTTGTCTCATTTTTAAATTTATTAGATTTTTCTTTCCTTTGTTTTGAAGCAGTATTATGTTTGGTGTGCATTGGTTGTGATTTTTCAGGAAATATGGTGCTCTTGAAGGATTTTAAGGCCAAAAATATGAAATTTTGAAGGAAAATGGAGCTGGGAAAATGGTCTTCGCGGGCTGTGACATACATCTCTATATGTAAAGAAAATAAAAAAATTCAACAAGCTGGGTAGAATGGCCTTTGAGGACCGCGACATATACGTGGTCCACTAAGAAACATAGAGGTTAATATTTTAAGGTAATTTTCTCTTCGTAGACCGTGACATATATCGCGGTCTGCGAAGAACGAATATAACCCCCTTTGAAGTTTGAGTTGAAAACCAAAACAAAATTCCTTCACATCTTTCCCTCAGCCCCATCGCATGTTCATCCATCTGTATCTATTCCTACCACCACCGTTCTGCGCTGGAAAAACCACCCCCTCCGAGCAAATTCATCCACCCTCTCACCACCCTCACTTCTCCTCACACTAAATACTACCTAACCTCCCACAATTTGATTTAAAAACTGAAGAACCTTAGAAATTGGAGGAGATTTTTTTAGTCAAATTGCCCAAACTTTTCTTGAATTGGACATATATGGCACTCTCCGTACATTTCTTATCGGTCTTTCGATATAGATGTCGGGCACAGGGACAATGTTTGATTTTAAGTCTAGGGGAGGAAAATTATATTTGTACTTATGATTAGCATGCTTGGTGTAATATTGATTAATTTTGATTGTAATTAGGAGTTTCTTAGTAAAAAATTTATTGAAAAAAACAATGAAATTTTTAAAAATCCCACTAAGTTAAAAACCTGCTCGTAAGAAACTTAGGTAAAATTGGGAGGCCCGGTCCAAATATATGCAAAAGTGAGAGGCCCAAATTGTGTGGAAAAAGTGGGGTGTAAGGTAAAAAGAAATGTGTGGCTGAGATGAAAACCCGAGAAGGGCACCTAACCAAAAAGAGAAAAACTAAGAGATGTGGAAAATTTGAAGGCTCATTTTGCTACTTTGGGTAGTTTCAATCCCTTTTTTATTTTACTTTTGATGGTGGTACCACATTTTCATGTAATATCATTTTAGGGAATTTTGACTGGCCTAAATCCTTTAGGTCCAAATATGGGGGATGGGTAGTCTTTCGTATTTAGAGTTAAGGGAATTCTCAATCGAAAGATTCCAAATGTGTTAAAGGGTAGAATGTTTAAGAATCACCTTAGGCCTTTATCGTTTTTACTCGAGAGCAAGTAAAGGTTCAATTGTTGGGATTTAGTGTGCTTAGTTTACATCATAATTTTAGCACATTTGAAATCTATTTTTTTAATTGGTTAGAGGGTTATTCGGAAAAGAATTGACATTTTATCATTTAGAAGGTTAGGATAATATCACATTTTTATATCCTAACTATTTTAATTATGAAGTGTTTTAGAAATAATTTTGAAGACCTCCCATGATCGAGTCGTTGTTTAATGTTCGATGTCAAAGAGAAGACAAGATTATAGAGAGAAGGCCATTTTTCCTGAAAAAATGGTAGAATCAGACCAGGAAGCCCTTTGTGGACCACGATATATATTGCAGTCCATGAAGAAGGTCAAGAAGCCCACCTGTGTTTTTTTTCTTCTTCATTTTCTAGGATTATATATACCTCTCTTTCCCCATTGATTATACACGATAATGATTCTCAAACATGTTTCTTGAACATCATGATAATGATTACTGTGCAATTTATACTGGAACAAAGAGAGTATGAATTTGTGAGATTTGGTTTATCCTATTTTGTTTCTTTATTATCAATTATGTTTTATGCTTTGTTGTGTTATTAGTGCATGATTTAGAATAGGATGATCAACTAGTTGACAATTATGAATTGATTGTTTTCTTGGTTTTGGTCAAACTGCAAGACTTTATCTTTTTGTGAATGTGATTTACAATTATTGATGTTAGGTTGTAGTTAGGGTGACAACTAATTATAATTATCAACTGATGAAATTCATTAGGTTTAAGATGAATTTGAATGTGTATTGGCTAATTAGCGATGTGGCTCACTAATAATGTTTAACATGAAGACAGGTCCTCGTAGTCATTATTAGTAGATGTAATTGTGCTATCATATGTTTCTCGTTTGTAGAAAATTGTGTTAGTTGTATTGCATCTCCATGTTTATTTCTATCCTTGGAGCATTCTATGGTGCCGATCATCTAGAGTGACCTGAGGGTAAGGACTATTATGCGGTACCGATTGCCCATTCTAGCTATAACTGAGAAGAGGTGAGAAATTACTTTAATCGAAAGGTGTTGACAAAGTTCTCCCCAACATTTTTTTTCAATGCATGATCATAAGAAAATTAATCAATGATCAAAGGATAACTAGAAATGTAAACAAATTGCGCCCAAAACTCGTTATATTCGTGTTTACATCTGGTGTGCTAGTTGCTTGCTAATTTAGTAGATTTAAGTAGACGTGGTGTTTTTCTAAACTCAAAACACCCACACTTTGTTACAACATAATTAGAGTGATATCTTTGTGTTCTTTTAACTACTTTAAACACTCTGTACAACCTATTTTTCCTTGTGGACGGCCTTGACTTGCCACTAGCTACTTTCTAGTAGTTAGCTACAATTAGGAACTATAAATATTATCTTTAAGAGGCACATTACATCCTCCCATCAACCCCAATCAATGGTTTAACCTCCTTCCCCCTCTCCTTACCATAAACAAAATGAATCGTGTGTATCTTAAAACGTGTGCTTCACCCGGAGAAATTTCTGAAAACCGAGATAGACGATCTTCCGACCATTCTTTAACTGCTGGAAATATGTCCCCTCCTCTCACACGGAACATGCCTTGTGGCCCTTCACTACATAATCTGAAAGGTTTCCATATGCAAGAAAATCATTTATCATTATAAAAGAGCATAGTATTCAATGTGAACTCCAATATACGAACACCATCATAGAAAACAATACATGGAGACCAAAATTCCTTCAAATCTTCTATTAGAGGGACAATATGTGTAACAATTTAGTTTCTGGGATGTTTGGGCCCTGAAATCATCAAAGGCATCAACATATATTTCTCTTCAAGCACAAGTATGAAGGAAGATTATATATTGCAAGCATAATTGGGCATGAAATATGTTTCAATAACATGTTACGAAAGGGATTCATACCATCAGTACATAAATTCATCATAAAATTCTTTGGTTCAGAAGCAAACTTCGGATACAAATTTCTACCATTGATCTGCATCAGCCGGATGTGGAATGATGTCATCATTTGTACATTGGCTTTCCATGTACCATGTCATGTTCTTTGCATCCTTAGTATTCTTAAAAACCCTATTTAGTCTCGGGTAAAGTGAAAGATACCACATGCATTTCGCAAGGACTCGTTTCCGTACATTCACTACAATTTCCTCATCGACAAGATGATTTATCATTTTCTTATAATGGGACATATGAAATGTGGGGCAAGCCACCTCATTATCCAAATCCCCCTTGTAAAAAAAATCATATGGATAAGCATTTATTTTTACACTCCAAACCCATAGGATACAAATTCTCTAAGCATCATAAATAGAGACTATCTAATAACTCATTACCGGCTTGAATCTTCTCATTTAAAAAATGAAGCAACTTATTCACACTAGTGTCACTCCATGAACCAATAGCTTTCATGTTAAACAACTCCATCAAACATGACATGACCGTGTATTTCTTCTTGAAACTGAAATATAACAGTTTATCATTCTCACCTGCGAAATGAGACAAAACTTAGGCTATCCCTTTAAATTCATCCACTACCTCCTCAAACTCATCATCCAAATTTGCATATCCAAATAACTCTCCATTACTACCAATTACCACTTTCGGAAACATCAAAACCATATAATATTATGAGAACCTCATCTTATAGAAATGGAGTTTCATGTCCATATTGTCAGTATGATTTTGATTTTTGCAATTAGGACAAGGGCATAATATTTGTTTCTCATGACCAAAGGCGTACTCAATAAACTCATCCGCAAAACTAACAAATTTATCAATCACCCTACTCACATTGGCATACATATGCTTACACCTCTCGATGACACGACACATGGCTAAAAATTAATAGATGTGCAAAAATTATAGTTTCACACTATGAACAATTCTACACTACAACTAGTTCCATTCAACATCAAATTACAAGAATACTTAATGTACGGTATCACATTACGACATGGAAAATATATCTTAAAATATCAAATTCATAAACATGGCATTAACTACGTCAAGAATTCTAGCAAAGAAACTTATTCTCATGTTTTAATGCAAGACACTGCTACATGATCCAATCCACAAAATATATATGTTGTGAGTGAATTGGGTCTGGTTTAGTGGTAAGCCACACTCTCTATTTCAAAACACATCCCCATCAAGAACTGTGAATATTAGAGAAATTTCTTGATGGGGATTACCCACCGTCATAGGACAATGTCGGTGGTCCTCTTTGTGGTTCCCAAACCTGCAGGTGGTTGATGATAGTGGGATTGTGATGGTTCCGGTTTTTGTGGCAGCAGATCGTTGGTGGTGCAGTGTTTGGGTGTTCTCAGAAGGGCGTCCCCTGCTATTCAAATGGACGGAGTTTCATGCTCCACTGAGCTTCAACAGATTCAATGATGGTGTCTCCTAGTTAGATCGTAGATTATGATGTTAATATGTAATTTGGTTGCTTATATGTAATCTTTCATATATATATATATACACACACACACACACATATATATGCTCTGAAACCATTTCTAACATATGCTATCATTTATCACAAACTAAATCCAAAAAATGGTATCTTTTAGGCTTTTCATTGATGAGCATTTAAAGTCTTCTTCCTCAACAAAAATATCTTTAATGAACCAAAACTATCAAAAACACCACCCGCCAAAAGAAAATAGGTAGGTGTGAATTTATTACGGTCATAACACAGGTACATACACCCTTCAACCAGTGCTACCAACTTTTACCATACCATAGGCACCAGTTCAAGCACTAGTATTTACCATTTTAAAATCAACTGGTGCTCAAATAATTCATTTTATAAGATTTTTACACATAGGCATTGGTGCTAGCGCCAGTTATTATTAAACTGGTGGTGGTAGGACATATCGGCGCCATCATTTTGTTATTATTTTTGAAAACCAGTGTCCATAATGGTACTAGCACCGACATTGATCAACCGGTGTTGTAATATCAGTGCATATGGGTTTGTTTTCAAGTATCAAACCATGGTTACATAGGATGCTTAATTGTCATTACTAGTATACATAGTGCAAGTTAGTTTAGAAAAGTTAAAAGATTGGAATGGGGCACGTGTCTAGCCTTCATTAGCATAGTTAGTGATTGTTAGTAGTGGTAGTAGGTTAGAGAAGTTAGAAGTTTGGAATAAGGAAATTTCTAGCCTTCATTAGCATAATTAGTGCTTGTTAGTAGTGGAAGGAGTTATGTAAACTAGAATCTTGGAATAAGGCTCTACACACAACTGAAGAAAGGGGCCGCGATTCTACCTTACTAAAGAAGGCACTTTAGAACCTTCTTTGATCGATTTCGATCAAAGGTGGTTCTAAACTCGAAAACTCTTTCTTACCTTCCAAAAAAATAGCTGCCGGAATCGGTTTCCGGCAGCGAGGAAAACCCAGGACAATCTCGGAAAATCCAGAACAACAATACAAACACCATACAACAGCAAACCAGAACAGCAATACAAACAGAAATACAAATTAACGGAAAAAAATAGCAATACAAATGTCATCTCCAGTGAGGCTCTCGAGGGGTGTTATCTCCACCGTCTCTGACTTCATGACGAATGATCCAATCGGCGGAAGAGGCTAAGCACAGAGGCGAGCTTCACGACAGAGGTTCCCGACGAATGGCGGAGGTGAGCGAACAACGGAGGAGACTGAGTGAAGCGTTGATACGAGTTTCCGACTGAGCTTCCCGGCGTGGCAAAGGCATAAGGGTGGAGGAAGGAGATGGTGGCGACAATGAAGGTAAGAAATGGTGGAGGAGTGAGAGTTGTCTGGCGGAGGTGGCGACTTGAGGAGTGGGGGTTGGCTGGTGGGGACGGCGGCAGTGGAGTTAGGGTTGCGAAGTGAGGGTAGCGGCGGTGGAGATTGTGTTGGCTGGTTGGAGATCGAAGGTGGGAGAAGGAAGCTTGGCTTAGGGTTTCTGCTAAAGGAAGAGGACTTTGGCCATTTGGGCTTCAGAATTTCTAACACTTTCTTTTATATTAAGACAAAATATAGCCTATTAAACGCGGTTCTACAATTAGAACCGCCTTTA
This sequence comes from Rubia balearica, assembly GCA_032355405.1. Classification (NCBI taxonomy): domain Eukaryota; kingdom Viridiplantae; phylum Streptophyta; class Magnoliopsida; order Gentianales; family Rubiaceae; genus Rubia; species Rubia balearica. Next base: position 4,480 of record JAULKJ010318213.1, on the reverse strand, counting down.
AATTAAAAGAGTGGGCTAGGAAAGCATTTTCGAACTCAAAAATACCATTTTTGAACTCGAAAATGATTCCGGACCTCAATTAAAAGCGGTTCTAAGGCAGAAACACCTTTAATTGATTGTCATTAATGGCGGAACCGCCTTTAATTAATTTTGAACCGCCTTCGAAGGAATTTTCAAACTCGAAAATGCTTCCGAGCCTCAATTAAAGGCGGTTCCGCCATTAGTTTACGAATAATTTCTAGAGTTAATTTGTATAAATATGAGAATGAAAAATGTTTTTAGAGGAAAAAATCATTGTCTATATTTCTCCCATTTTTCTATCATTAAGTGTTCAACACGAAATATGCTTGATGATCCCAAAGATAGCACCGTTGAATCAGCTAGAGTTTCACATTTACTTACCTTTATGACTTCAATATTGTGAGGTAGAATATATAAATACAACACCTGCGGGTTTACCCCATTGGTTGGGACATGGGTGATTTTTTGGGAGATCCAAGTTCGAATTTCGGCAGCGATCGTGTGGGGAAGGCTTGGGCTATTTTGGGGTTATACCCCAAGGAGTGCTCGGGGTCTCTGGTGCGCACCGAGACGAGTCATCCTATGGTTCCTGGTACTGGGCTACCGTAGTTTACCTCCCATACGATAGTTGTGGTGTCGGCTGGTATGGGCGCCCAAGGCTGGCACACAACCTTTTTTATAAATCAAGATCAGTTGTGACAGTAATAGTTGCACCGTCCGTACGTGTATGGTGGGCAATTGACGAAATCGCATGCTTCAGTGCAGTGTAGAGACAGATCTAACACCGCCCAATTCATTAAATAATTAATTTTTCTCTTTCATATCAACAATTGAGCCTACAATTAAATCATCTCATTTTCCCCCACAGTTGTTGAAACCACTTTGGGACAATTCCATGGATCTCACTTGATTCTCTATCCTACTCATTATTTTTACCTTTAATATTTAATTCAAATAAATTTACCTAACAAAATAAATTGAAATGTAAAATGTAATAATATACTTATAATTTTTGAATTGGATTTTATTTTTTCAAATTTAATTTTTGAAATTAATTTCAATTTTTGAAAATTATTTTTTGAACCATAATTAAAAAGAACCATATATATTTTTAAAGAATGTAATTTAGATTTTTAAAAGGAACAAAATTTAATTTCAATTTTTTTAAAAAAAACAGAATTTTTAAAGAAAAAATTCAATTTTTAAAAATGAAAGAATTTAATTTTTCATTTTTTAAAAATTAATTTTTTAATTATTAGTTGGGACACGTGGCACCAAATGATTGAGCCATGTGTCTCTGTAGAAAGCAAAAAATTAAAATAAATGGGTTGCATGTTTCCACGTGGGCCAACCAAGCATGCCACATGGCAACAGTAGGGAAAGGAAATGGCCCGCACTGACGCGCAGGCCTAGCACCATGTGCGCTGGGAAAGAAATCAGATCTGGGCGCGGGCTGCATTTCCAAGTACGATCCCGTGGGCTCCATGGCGCCGATAGAGAAATTAGATATGGGCGCGGGCTGCATTTTCAAGTCTGGTCCTGTGGGCTACATCAATGCAGCCCGCTCCGAGCTCCACTGTGGGGTTTTTCGATCCCGGTTCCGTCCCAATTTTTAATTGATCTCCCTCTGAGTCCCATCGTACTTGCTCTTAATATCTTGTTCTAACTGTTGCAATTGCATCCACACTGAAACCATATTGGCATCCCAGTGTGGTTGGAGGATGACTCTTGGTTGGTAGGAAAATATGGCGTTCAAGGGTGAGGAATTGGTGATTTGGCTGATCCTTTGACATATATGGTCAAGGCCAATGCGGGAGGCACATGGTGTTCACGCCAAGTTTCTTCAAGGAGCATAATGCTTCTTCTTTATTAAAAGGTAGGAAATGATCTTTGAAGAAGAAATGTGGCATCTATGGTTGTAAAATTTTCATTGAGACCCCTTATAATTTGGAGGACAAAGGTCTCATCGGACAACATGCATCACCAAGTGGTAGTTTTTGACAATATTGAGGAGAAAACCTTGGGTTAAACTATGAAATTTAGTTCTGAATTGGATTGTCGAATTTCATGTTATCTCGAAAGAGATTCACAATGGATTTCAATATAGTTAGTGTGAAAGCATACGTGTGCATAACAATCTCAGGGATATCATGAGATATTGAGTTGTAGTTCCATAACTTAGACATCCTAGTTAAGGAGAGTTTACTACTTATCGGTTGATAGAGGGGAACCATTGATGTAAACCTTGATCCCAAAAAACCTGATGGTGGCAAGAAAGAGTTCGTGCCATCTGTTGTAGTTGGGAGGTTTGAGTTCAAGGACGATTGAAATATGCGTGATAAAGCTTGCTAATGGAAATGGCTGCAGAAGAGAGAGCATACATTGGTTGTTGAACGACATTGGTTGTGGTTTGGCTCTTGTTATTATTGGGGTTGGCACGAAAAGTTATGGATGTGGATGCATATGAATATGATTTTTTTTAGAGAAAAAAAAGAGGAAGAGAGGAGGAAGGAGACGGTTTTTAGGTCCAAAAGATTTTTTACCATGTAAGAAGTTGAAAATCCATAGGTTGTCTTGATTGTATTCGAGTATTTGCTCACTAACTAACCCGCAATATTAGTTAACAAATTAAGGGTATTGATATTTAATTAACCCTCATGATTAAGCAACAATGAAAAATGCTTGCAAGCAATTGAGTATGAACTAAAAAATCTGAATATCTTGTGTATAAAATTGTGTGTAAATCTTGGCCAAGACCTCCACTATTTATAGGGTGAAAATCGGAAAAACCCTAATCAGAAACAGAACGGGATTTGCTTTCTGTCAGAAAATAAAAAGACTTATGGTAGATTTAAGAAACTAAAATCATATCTAATTAAAGTACCTAAAATAAATCTAAATGATGACCAAATTCATCCAAGTAAATCAATTCAAATTTTGGATGAATTCTTGAAGGAATCTTCCTTGTCTAAACTTATCAAATCTAATCCAATCAGAACTAAATATTCTAAACCCTAATTAAAATATAGCTGAAACTCTTCTAAGCCAACATGGCCGAGTTTATGATTTTTTTTCATAATAATAAAAATGAACTAAAATGATCACACTACCTCATTAAAAATCCAGTGGAAAAAGAGTATAGTGTTGTCCTTCTAAAAATACTAAACTAAAAAAAATATAATAAATGATATTTTTAACATCGTATCAGCTGGCCTTTGTTATCTCTGAGTATGATGCCTCCATATATATGCATATCCGTTCCTAAATTTTGATAAGAGTGACATTTACGTTAGTAAACATGCTTCTGTTCTTAAGATTAGAAGTATCAAAAGGACACTTGGTATGAAAATTGGTTCTTTTCCATTTAAATACCTAGGTGTGCCTATTTTTACTGGCAAAGCTCAGAACATGCATTTTCAACCATTGATAGAACAAATTGATAGGAGGCTTAACAATTGGAAGAATAAATGGTTATCTACTGGTGCTAGAATCACTCTTATCAATTCATGTATTTATGCTATTCCTCAACATGTGTGGGCTGTTATTAAGCCTCCTCAACAAGTCATTAGGAAAATTGAAAGAAAAATCAGCATTTTCTTCTGGGGACAAAATGATCTAAAACCTAAGAAATCATGGAAAAGATGGAATGAGTTATGTTTTCCATTTGCACAATATGGTCTAGGTTTTTGGTCTATTTCCACAATTATTGATGCTTTTTCTGTTAAATTGTGGTGGAAATATCAAAATTCTCTTGCTCTGTGGTCCTTTTTCATAGCCTCTTTACCTGTTTCCTATAAAAAGTCCCAGAATTGGAAAAGGATATGTTCTGTAAATGAATGGGCTGAAGCTCAGACTAGGTTCATCATTGGTAAAGGAAACTACAATTTTTGGACTTTTAACTGGCTAGATAGAAGACCACTTATTGACCTATGTGATCCTAGTCTGACCTTTATTCCCCTGGAATGCTTAGTTTCATTCTTTATTCAAAACAAACACTCCTTGCTTCCTCTGCTTGTTCCAATGTTGGACCTTGATCTTACTTCTCTTTTACAGGGATCAAGACTAGCTTTGCACAGAAAAGGCAGTCTCATTTGGAAACCTGAAGCAAAAGGTACTTTTTCATTCAAATCTGCCTATACAGGGCTTAGAGAACAAAGAGGTACTATTTATTCTATCTCTCATATCTGGAACCCTAGAATCGGTAGAAAAGTATATGTTTTCATGTGGAGGATGATTAACTCTATTCTGCCATTTGATAATATCCTCAAGTATTTTAAGTTTAATCTTCCCTCAAAATGCTATATGTGTGAGGCTGAAGACTCTTTGGATCATTTTTATAATACATGCCCTTTCTCCTTTGAAATATGGAAAGCAGTGCATCAATTTATGGGCATTTTTATAGATTTTTTGCATCTGTATGGGATAGAATGTCTTTTTACCTAACTTATAACGGTTTGTC
>JAULKJ010318202.1:0-10601 GCA_032355405.1 Rubia balearica | reverse complement strand
ACAGAACAAGGTCAGGATCGAGTGGTAGGGAAATGGAGGATTTCTTTTGGTCATCGGAGGATTTTGAAACACCGGTACAGTCTTGGGGGAGGAAGGAAGAAAGCAAAAACTTTGGTGGGAAGGGGAGGCCACCGGAGATGAGCGGCGGTGTCCCCCCCCCCTAAGAGAGAGCTGCTAGGGTTTGGGAGCTTTTAAGAGCTTTTAAGAGAGAAGGCAGAGCACGCGGCTGACTACAGAGCAAGGCTCCTCCGCTAACAACTTGTACAGCTGGAGAGAGAGTATCTGAGCACATTGCCAACAATGGACTGCAAACATGGAAATTATGTACTCTCCGCTCTAGTAAAAATGACACAAATTTTTTTTCCGTCTGTTCTAACAATAGTGACATAATTTACTATGAAAAATCTCCAAAATGGTAAAATAAAATATTGTTAAATTTCTACAATCTCCTCCTTAATTTTAACATCTTTCAGACTGGTCCCACTACTTTATCAAAATATCTTTTTTCCCAATTATTTTCTGCCGCATCAGTTTGCATCAAAGAGCGGACCAAAAGTAATTCCGTCATTTTTCCTGGGACGGAGGTAGTATAAGAACATCCACAATGAGGATGAATTTTAGGGGATGAATTTTTGAAATGTGGGATATTCTCCTACAACGGGGATGAATTTTAGGGGATGAGTGAAGGGAGAAGAAGAGGTTCGACAATGGTGGATGTGAGCATCTACAATGAGGATGAATTTTGAGAGATGGATTTAGGGGGATGAGTGGAGAGAGAAGAGGAGGTGTGGGCAAGGTGGATGAATTGTTCCATCCCACCTCCAGTTCTCTCATGTGGGTCATGTAGGGTAATTATATTTTTTTGAATCCAATCAATTAATAACACATAGTATATGATACAAATCGCGCCACCACAACCCTCACCGCGCCACAACCGCCCTAACCCTAACCTTCAAATCGAATCCAAGAATCAAGAATTAATCTCTTACCCGTTCGATTGTGATTGAAGAACAGGGTGGAGGCCCCGTGGACACTTTTAACTTTTGGAGAAAATGACGCTGACAACAACAACTGCGGCAGTGTCAAGAGTCCCATCGTCGGACACCCTCACACCACCCTCTACTCCTAACGCATGGGATCAGGTAATCAGCAGCCTTGCTGCCGGGGTAAACCCTAGATAGCACTCGCTGGAGTAAACCAGTCGACATGGATGATGAAGGGGAGGAGATGGGTGAGAGAAGAGGGGGACGTGTTGGTGCGGAGGGAAAAGAAAGAAAGAGAGGAAAACTTTAGGGCGGAGAGAAAGGGAGTTAATGTCTTTTTTTTTTAATTTTTTTTTTAACAGAAGGGTAAAACGGTCATTTTAGTAATTTTTGGCCATTTGTCGTTAACATTTCGATCAACAATTTCCAGGGTTATTTTTGCACCTTTAGATTTTACAAGGTCATTTATGCACTTTTGCCCAAAACATATGGTTAATAACACACTTTTCTATTTTGTTTTTAAAAAAATACATTTCACCAATATTTTAAAAATAAAATTGTTTTTAAATAGAGTCTAACATTGAGTAAGTTCTCACACCTCTTTGATGCTTCATTTTTCTCTCTTCTTCACTCCCAACCAAAATTTGTTGTCCATTTTTTTTTTCAAAAAATTGAAAATGGATTCAAGCAATTCTAATTTCCACCTCCAATCGATGAACCAAAATTTATCTATTCCAAGACATCCATTGCAACAAAATCTAAATTTTAGTGCACCACCTATGCCTTTTTCATATCCTCCATACCCATACTACACTTACGCGTCATTTCCAAACTATTCTACGCAAAATCCATTAGAAACACATATGCATACAATCAAAACATGTTCCCATCACCATTCCCTACTCACGGATCACAAGATAGCGGCAGTCAGTTTGATTGGCAAGGAACAGACATGGAGTTGGAGGCCATAATTGTAAGCCTAACATTGTTGGGGTTACGAATGAAGATGAGAAAGTCGAGCAGGAGGAGGGTTCGACAAGAGACTCTCAAATGCCAAAAAAAACTCAGTTGACTTGGAATGAAGAAGACTACAAAGTTCTAGCAAAAGCATGGCTAGAGTTTTCCACTAATCAAAAGATAGGTATAAATTAAAAAAAAATGCGATGTTCTAGGGAAAAATTGTGGAATGTAGGAAAAATCACACAAGAAAAGCTAGGAAAATACCCTCTTGCAATGGTCGCTGACAAAAGATTTCGAAAGAAGTTGGCCAATACACTATTGCGGTGAGCACTGCCATGAGAATATGTGCTAGTGGCAAAGGGAATGAAGATATTCGAAATGATGCCATGGAAATTTTTGAACAAGATCGGAATCATCCCTTTAGTATGACACATGTACACTGCATTCTATGTGAGGTTCCAAAGTTTCGATCTCAACATGTCCTAGGAGAATCACAAGCATGAAACACATACATGCAAACTCCAAATGACCAAAGTAGTGAGGGAAGTGGAAACAATTCGAGGTTAAATGAGGGATGGGCTTATAAAGAATCAACTCACGAAAACCCATCTGGTATTGGAGACCCCCCCCTCCCCACACACACCTATGTCGCGATCGATGGGCAAGAAAGCTGCAAAAGCTCAAGGTAAGCGGAAGGTAAAAAAGGGTTTCGGAGCTTCTGAATCTTCATTTGATGATTATGTGTTGGTTGAACGTAAAAGGGTTGTGGTTTAACGTGAAAATATTGCACTCGAGCGTGAAAGAATGAAACTCAGGCATCTTGAGCTTCCGAGTCTTCTTCCGAGTCTTGGTACGAGTGCTACTCAAGAGCAAGTTATCCCCGAGATAAGTTGATGGCTGAATGGTATCTTGGATAAAATGCATTAGTTTTCTTGTATTTCATTGGTATTATAATTATGTTATGCATATTTAGTTTTTAGTAAGTTTCTGGTTTGAACTTCCTGTATTAGTTACTTTCAATATATTTATTTATTCACATTAATTGTAGTTTATCTAAACACATTGGAATCAAATTATCAAGTATTACATATTCACTTAGAGGTTTGAAATTCAAATTATTCAGCAGACAATAGGGGGTGTGTTCGCCATAGTCATGTCCTACCTTCATATGGGTTGAAGTTTACAATTCAAATTAATCGACCCAAAATAATGAGTGGGCTAGCCATAGTCACATCCAATCTTTTCACGGGGGCCGAAGTTAGAAATTCAAATTATTCGTCTAACAATAATAAGTGGGTTCACCACAAACATGTCTCGTCTCTTCATGTGAGTTGAAATTTAAAATTCAAATAATTTGGCCGACAATAATGAATGGGTTCACCATAGTCACGTCTCAGCTCTTCACTTGGGTTGATGTTGAAATTCAAATTATTTAGCTGACAATAATGAGTGGGTTCACCATAGTCTCGTCCCATATCTTCACGTGGGTCAAATTTTGAATGATGAGGGTAGTGACCACGTAGTCCCCCCGAATCACCATACATTTGTGTGGATGTCTACTTTATAAATAAAAAATTGAGTCACTTCTCATTCTGACCTCCAACTTCATTCATCCAACTCTTCTCCCCGAGGTTCCAATGTCTTCATTTTCAAACTTACCAATGTCTCCATCTTCTCTCATTGTTTTACCACCAATTTGGAGTGATGATGAAATTGAAGAATTCTCAAACCAAACATTACATGACCAAAGAAAGAGATAAGTGCGTAGCACATGGGATTACGATACGATGTTAGCAAGAATTCACGGTGCAGGAGGACTGGTAAAAGAAAGGTGACCAATAGAGACCGTGAAGGAAGTTCAGCAACGTTGTCGCGACAGTACTTTGCGGATCCAGAGGAAAGAATCTACGATGATACTATGTTTTGGGGTATATTTTGTATGCAAAGAGACTTATTTCTCTGCATAGTCGGAGACGTTAAGCAAAATGATATGTATTTTACACAAAGACCAGATGCATGCAATGTACTTGGGTTGACTTCAATTACAAAATGTACGGTTGCAATACGTATCTTGGGATATGGTTTAGCCTACGATCAAGTTGATGAATACTAGTTGATCAGGGAAACAACTGCAAAAGATATCCTTTGCCATTTCGTGGAGGTCATCATTGATGTTTATCGTTATGAATACCTCAATGGGCCGAATCCGCAAGATATTGCACACCTGAGCATGCTGGAGCTGAATATGGATTTCCTGGAATGCTTGGTAGTGTGGGTTGTATGCATTGGGGATGGAAGAACTGTCCATCATATGGAAAGGACAATATATGGGTAGATATAAGAAAAATTCCATTATCTTAGAGGCAGTTGCTTCTTACGATCTTCGTATGTGGCATGCATTCTTTAGAGTTCTAGGGTTCTTGACAGTTCACCCTTAGTGGATGATGTCCTTGATGGAGTGGCTCCAACGTTTGAATTTCATGTGAATGGGTATGATAATGATATGGGTTACTATTTAACAAACGGTATCTATCCCAAGTGGGCTGCATATATACATTCTGTTTATCTACCGCTAGGAGAGAAGAAGAAAGTATTTACTAAAACCCAAGAGATCCTGAGAAAGGATTTTGAAAGCACATTTGGAATTTTGCAAGCTCGATTTTATATAATTCGCAACCCTGGATATTATTGAGATACAGGAATGGTGGGTAAGATAATGATAGTTTGTGTCATCCTACACAACATGATTGTAGAAGATGAATGAGATACATACAGGCTCTATTTCAATGTATCTGACTCCTTAGATACTCCAGATTAAGAAGTTTGCGAGTATATCCCGGGGATCCGAGCTGATATGGCTGGATTTCTCCAGCCAAGGTTTCAACTCCATAACAGGATGAATCACCGACAACTCAAGAAGGACTTGACTGAAAATGTTTGGCAACACTCTTGCAACTCAAATTAAGCATCATTGTGCACATATACTAGGAAATATTCTTAGGAGATTTGTTAGCAATTTGATTTGATCTAATTTCAGTAGTTGATTATGCATAGGACTCAAACTCTTGTACTACAAATATACAGCCTCAGAATGAAGAAAGTAAGAAAGTATTTTCCACAAAATGTTTACCTTCCCTGAGTTTATAATGGGATCATACTAACTCGATCCTTACAATCCTTTGTAGATGTTCACCTAGCCGTCCCTCTTGTCCACTAGTTTTTATTGTTGTTTTTTCCCACCATGTCTACTTCTTCAGACCAATCCAACATCGCTGCCAAACACCTATGGATGTCGCGATCCCTTTATCGTTACCGTACTATCTTCATATTTCTGATCATCCCGGTATCTGAATCTGCCCGGTGATTTTCAAAGGAGATAACTATGATGAATGGGTTCTCACTTTTTGCAATTCTCTTTGCTCCAACCAGATTCTCAAATTCATCGATGGTTTAATTAAGCCTCCTGTTACTGACGCTACTTCTCCTCCAACTGTTGGTGATTAGTGTATGGTGAACTCTATGCTCGTGAGTTGGGTCATTTAATCCTTCGATCACTATTTTTTTTTTTCATCTGTCAGTTATTATCCCACCATCAAGAATTTGAGAGATGTTATCAAACTACGATTTTCTCTCGAAAATAGGCCTCGGAAGCTTCAGCTTTGCGCTCTTATTGCAAATTGTCATCAAACCGGGAAGAGGGTTGTTGTCTAATACAACAATGTGAAGAAGCTTTGGGAAGAATTGGCGACTTACATTCCGATTCGTAATTGTTCTTCCGGGTCATGCACTTGTGATATTTAATACATTATGGTCGCTGAGCATGAAGAGGAAAGATTTGGAAGTTTCTCATCGGCTTGGATGACAGCTTGTTCGGTACTTTCTGCTCCAACATCATGGCATCCGAAAGTTTGTCGTCAATCAACCAAGTTGCTACTCATGAAGACCAAGCTGAACCTAAGGCTTTTGCTGCTTGTCAACAGTGTTCGTTTCTACCCTCTCCGAATTCGTTGTCGCTGTCGATGATATCCAGTGCTGGCTCTAACAAAAACATCTTCTTTGCTCCCATTATGGTCGCTCAGGTCACAAAAAGGCTGGATGCTTCAAGCTTATTGGTTGCCCCAATTGGCTGAAGGAACGGTTGACGAAATAAGATCAAGCTCATCTTAAGTTTCAGCCTTCAACTCCAGCCTCTGCACATGCTGTTTTTACACCAATTTTGGCGTCTACTGCTGCTGTATCTTCAGCAGATCAAGCTGCTCTGGGTTCGGCTCTTGATGACGATCAATGTAAGGTTATTCTTGACATGTATTCAGCTATGAAAAATTCTGGATGTCTATTCCTAATTGGATCTTAGATACCGGAGCCTCATTTCATTTGACGTGCAATTGTTCTTTGCTTCGGGATATTATTGATGTTCATCCGGTACCCATTAAATTACCCAATGGCTGTCTCTTTTCCACTACGATGGCTGGGAGCCTATTGTTGGGAGATTATTTCCTACCTCATTTTCTTCTAGTTCCTAATCTTGACTGTAATTTACCTTCAAGTAAACAGCTCTTGTGCGACCTTGATTTGCTGATTCTTTTGACCCCCCCTATCTGTGTTCTTCAGGAGATCCACTCGAGAACAGTGATTGGCGTGGGTAGAGTATACTGTGGGGTTTATTGGCCATAAATACTTGGTTCCGGAGTTCTGCAACTTTGTGGCGTCGATGTCTTTGTGATCTGACGTCATCTATTTTGTCTACCATTTCGTCTTTGAATTTCAATAAGACTTCATTTGATAAATTGGTTCTCTGCACTTCCTGTTTTAAGGCAAAACAATCAGGTTGCCTTTTCTTGAAAGTTTTAATGAAGTTGCAGAGTTATTTGAGTTAGTACATTGCGGCGTTTGGGGTCCTTACAATACTCATTCTTTTACTGGTGCTCGTTATTTCTTGACAATTGTTGATGATCATTATCATACTATTTGGGTCTATTTCTTAACCTCTAAGGTTGAGGTCGCTGCAAAATTTTGGCAATTTTGTGCTTTTGCAAGTACTCAGTTTCAATCCAAGGTTCGCTGGGTGCGTACAGACAACGACACTAAATTTCTACCCTTGAAGCCATATTTTTCCGATCAAGGGACTGTGTTCAAGACCTCATGTGTTCCTACTACTCAAAAAAAATGGGTGTGTTAAGCGTAAGCATCGACACTTGCTTAATGTTTCCCACTCTCTGTATTTTCAGGCACATCTTCCAGTTGAATTTTGGGTTAAAAGTATCTCTATTTGTTCTTTCTTAATCAACCGTACTCTAAAACCTCTCTTTGATGGACGTTCCCCCTTTGACGTTCTCTATTAGCACCCGTCATCTAACAAACACATTCGAGTTCTTGGTTGTTTATGCTTCGCTACACAGAATCTAGTGATGCAGAACAAGTTTGGCCCAATAAGCCTTGGACGCGTATTTATTGGTTACCCTACAGAAAAAACGTGGTTGGTCTTTCTATGACTTGGAAACTAAATAAATATTTATTAGTAGGGATGTTGTATTCTTTGAGGAATTCTTCCCCTTTGTTATGCAACCTTCTGTCGTCCAACCTTCTGTCATGTCGCATGATGTTCCCTCTCCAAAGATATACAATAATCCAACTATTCTTTCATATGCAAGGGGGAGTTTGAATCTTTCTTTGCCAGCCACACTATCCATCGAACTTCCGCCCGAGGCCACTTCACAACTCGCTTTTACTATTAATATTGGGAACACTTCATCCCCCCCTGCGGTTCGCAAAGTACAGCACTAGGGAACCTTGAGTTCTTCTCAAGAATTTATTTTTGCAATACTGTAACGCTAATAACCGCTCCCCCCGGCTACAACATCTCTACCCGCATACCCTCTCTCTGATTATGTTTCTTGTGCTAAGTTCTCGCATTCCCATGTTCAAATTTTATTAGTTATGACCTCTAAATCTGAACCCTCCTCTTTCAAAGAGGTGATCTTGCACAAATCATGGCATGATTCCATAAACGATGAACTTTATGCATTAAAAAATAATGGGACATGGTGGTTATCTTCTCTGCCTCCAGAGAAGAAACCAATTGGTTGCAAATGAGTGTATCGTATTGAGTACGATGCCAATGGATCCATTGAGAAACACACAGATCGACTGGTGATTCTTGTTAATTGTCAAGTCAAGGGTGTGTATTTCGTTGATACTTCTTCCCCTGTTGCCAATATGGCATTCATTAGGGTGTTTCTTGTTGTAGCTACAATCCGGCGTTAGGAACTTCATCAAATGGATGTTCATAATGCCTTCTTACACAGTGATCTAAATGAGAAAGTGTATAGGTTACCACCTCAGGCCCTGTTGAATGTGAAACTTGGGAAAGTTAATTTGTCGAGTGTGAAAGTAGATTTATTGCTCAAACAAGCTCATCGCAATTGGTTTTCCAAGTTATTAGCATCTCTGCATTCTTTTGGATTTCGCTAGAGTTATGCTGATTACTCTCTATTCTCTTACACATTAGGGGACATTACTTTGCAGGTTCTAGTTTACGTTGATGACTTGATAATTGTCGAAAATGACACAGGTGTCATCGTTGAGTTCAAGGCATGTCTCAATTTATGTTTTCACATAAAGGACTTGGAAATTATTAAGTACTTTATGGGTACTGGGATTGCTCAAAACTCTTCTGGCTTATTTTTATGTCAGCGTAGGTATGCTCTGGATATGTAGTCTGAGGCTGGTTTGCTTACTGCTAAGCCGACAGAATTTTCTATGGAGCAGAACCAGCAACTGGGTGTGTCCACTAGTTCAATCTATAAGCATCCTAATCACTATCGTTGCCTCATTGGTCGTTCAATCTATGTCACCACTACTCAACCTGAGTTGTCTTATTCCGGCCACACTCTTGCTCAGTTTCTCTAGGATCCTAAGCTAGATCCATGGAATTTCTCTTTGCGTGTGCTTCATTACCTTAAGGGACATTTAGGTCAGGATCTTCTCCTTTCTACTGCTTGCTCTTTGCAAGTGACAGCCTTCTGTGACTTGGACTGGGTATCTTGTTCTGTTACTCATCGGTCGATTACTGGTTATTTTTTTTGTTCTTCGTTATTCACCCATCTCGTGGAAGACAAAGAAACAAGCTACCCTCTCATTCATCTGCTAAAGCTAAGTATTGGCCTATGGCTTCTTCTTGCTGTGAGTTGGCGTGGCTCAAGTCCCTTCTCAAGTAATTGGGTGTCTCTCATCAACATCCCATGTCTCTCTTTTGTGATAGCCAGGCGGCATTAAATATTGCTGCTAATCCAGTTTTAAATGAAAGAATGAAGCTGATATGAATCTCCTTGCAAAAACTATGAATTGTGAAATTTTAGATCTTTGACAACAATAGGAATCTCGCCCAAACCCTATAGTGCCGCACGAAATTCAAAATCTATCCCTCGGGGTATTCTAATTCGACTTGTGATGAGACGTCAAATGCATGTATTTTCTGAAGTATTTAACATCTCTTTTGTTATTTTTTTTGTTGGAATATTGCTAGATTTAGGTAGGTTTACATCATAAGGGGTTTAGATAACCGTTTTTGGTTTTCGTATCTAAATCCTTCATTTTGTAACTTAGGTTGAGTCTACTGGATTCTTGTATCCTTATGAGTGATGTGCTCATCTCTTTTTAGCACAATTGAAACTCATATTTGTAATAGACTAAGATTTTGTGTAAGAATAATGGATGCTTTGTTGGTAGAAGAAAAGTCTGGATTTGAAGAAGGATGGTCGGCCGACCGACGCGAAGATCGGACTGCGCATCGGCCTAGTTAAGAAGACTGGGCGTGCAGCCCGGGTGCTCAACCACGTTCCTGTGCGCCCTAAATACAGGGAAAAGCTAACCCCAAAATAGAAACTACGCGCCCATCTCGTGCACCCGTGCACTCAACTACGCGCGTACCCACCCAGGTGCTGCGCCCCGCGTGCCCAGTGCTTGATCCCGTATGCCCCTCTCTCAACCGCGTGATGCAGCCTGCGCGCGCCCTGCCCAGGTGCTCTAGCCCTCGTGCGTCCCGTGCACTTGGAACACTTTTTCTGCACCATTCTTGACACGATCCGTGCGAGACATTCTACCCGAAACCCTTTGTTTTGACTAGTCTTCTCACCAACTCTTGTACTATAAATACCCCTCATCTTATCTCCATTCCAACTCTTCTCTTGGCAGAAAATCCTCCTCCAAAAATCCTAGATCTTCATTTCTCTTCTTCTTTTCTCTCTTTATTTGTGTGTGAATCCATGAATGTTAGTATGATTTGTGTTATCTTGAGATCTATATATAAGCTATTTAATGCTTTGTTATTGTGTATTTATTGTTCTTGAATTGGGTTGTTAAATTCATTTATGATATTGGAAGTGTGAGTATATGAATTGCTTGAATGATTATGTGTTAGGTTTGGAGAAAGTAGCTAATTCTCCCTTCTTTGATATGAAATCCAGAAGGATGATTTATAGTTTCTAATGTTGTTGGTGATTTGATGAGTGCTAGATAAATGTGATCATGTCAAATTCTTTTTCATGTTTATTTGTGTAGCAAACAAGAGAAGTTAATGAGTGTTGAACGTTCTTGACTAATCTTGTGTAAATGCATGAATTGGTTCAATGCTTAGACACGGTGTAGTGTTTATAAGTG
>JAULKJ010318191.1:0-10601 GCA_032355405.1 Rubia balearica | reverse complement strand
CTTCCAACCAACAGGAATATGTAGCACTCTAAAATACAAAGGGAGAAATGGTCACAGTTCAGTTCAGGTGAGTTGCAAATAAGAACATATTTTTTTTCAAATTTTTATAAATCATTGAAGCAAAATATTACAATCAATGTCAGAAACAGTAAACGTACACATGAAAAAAATAGATTTCTCTGTATCCAGGGACCAACAAATACAACATTTTGTTTGACCCGTTTTCAGTATCATCAGAGTGACTGGAGTCTGCTTCGTGGCTGACAGCGAGCCGACATTAATCTCTTCAGGGGGGCCTGTATCCAGGGAACACCGAACGTCACCCACCGTTCTACGTCAGTCAACCGCCGCCGTTCCAACGGCAAAGGGAGGTGAACCGAGGCAGGACGACGGACCAAGAACGAAGCTCTGTTTGACAGGATCTGCACGGTGGACGTTGCGATATTTCACCGGCACCAGTAGTGTCCAGAGTGGCGTCAGGTCTCCAGGCAGAGATGGAATCATCCGCCTCCATCTCTGGAACGAACTCGGCCGGTGAATAAGTATCAGAAACATAACATTCCGTGCAACCTCGGTATGAAATGCCGAAGGAGGATTACGGAATCAGTATTAGGGGCTGTGGGGAAGATGGAACATGTAGATGCAGAGATAAAGGTTTTTCGGCCAATTTTCAGAGTGAATGGGGAAAATAGCACAGAGGCGGACAAAAGAATTTTCGGCCCAGAGGCATAACATAAGCGGAGTGGAGTTCACCGACAGATAAGTTGACTGGGGATGGAGCTGAACTGGTGAAGATGAGACCTTCCAGCCCAGATCTAGGGTTTTCAGGGGGGGAGAGAAAAAAGTTGAGGAAGATTCGAGATATGAAGATGGAAAAGACAAAGGCTATTGCTTTGAATGGAGAGTCTCGGCCATAAAGCATTAATGTGATTTCCATCTGTTCAAGAACCTTTTCATTGGCTCAATAAGACAGTGAAGTTAATGAGAAAGCAGTTGGGACGTATGAATTGATTGTGTTTTGGTTCTCAACGTATTTCAGATTTCAATTCTTATTAAAGTGGTGTAATACTTGGTAATGTTTGTAATTTTCAGATTTCATTAAGGGCAAAATGGGAAATTCGGCTATCATTTTTTGCCAAATGAGGAAAGTTTTCAAAGTGTACAGATTTGGCTAGAACAGCCCAAAAAGGAAAGTGTGCAGATATGGTTGGGACAGAGGGAGTAATATTTTTTAATGGTTTAAGTAACACCTTGTAAGATATTGTAACATTTTTTTTATAAATGTTGCTTCAATTGTGTTCCGATACCTTTCATGTGTAGTACACCCTCTGTCCTAAATCAAATTTCACACTTCACTTTATATCACTATTCATCATCAAACTTTGACCACATATTTGACTAGATCAATAATATTATTATATATATGATATGGTTGGATTTGTCGTAATGAGTAATTTCTAAATATCAAGTTTTTATATGCCTTTATTATATGTGGTTAAACATATTAATGGTCAAACTTATTTCTTGATAACTGTAAAAAAGATTCTATGAAATTGGACCTGGGACCGAGGGAGTAGTGTGATTACTAAGAGCAAGTCCTGCAGCTTCCCTAATTTTTTTTCTAGAATGGGGAATGAAAATCAATATTCCCCATATTTTTTTGACTCAACTCCAACAGTTTCCTATTTTACATGATCTGACATTTAATACACTATAATTAACTTTTAATTTAAAGGTAAGAGTTGATTTTTAATCACTCCAAAATATATTACAAAAACTAATGGTTAGTTTTAAAAAATAAATAAATATAAAAAATGAAAACTAGAAGTTAGATATTAATTAGAAACTAATATTCTTTTTTATTTTTCTTATTTTCACCCAATTTGAAATAAAAGATGAATAATATTCAAAAAATTCAACAAAGTTTGACATATTTTTATCATACTCATATATGAATTATATAAAATTCACGCTCAACCTATTCTCAATTAAACCTTGTACAAGAGTTTACATTCAACATCAAGATTGCCATTTTTCCTCCAGATAAGGAAAAATAAAATTTTAAAAATAAATATTTGTGTCTAGTCTACTTTTTGTAATTATGACTCATTTTGATCAATTAGAGTATCGATGATATGGTGTTGTGGGCCATGTACTTTTAGTAGGAAGAGAAAAATGAAGAAAATATGAGGCTTAAATTTATAGAAAAATAAATATTATGTTATGATTTGATGCATGAAATTTGAATTGCATGAATTTTCATCCCAAACACTATATAATAGAAATTGTTTGCTTGTTGTTGTCAACCGGTGATATTGAAGTCATTTTGACTAATCTAAACTCAAGTTGTCTAAAATTAATATATGTTACTGTTTTTAATTTTTTACTATATATAATCAATCGTAACTTTATAAAATATATAAACTCTAAAGATATATTTAAAATCATAAATATCTCATACTATATATCTCTCTATATGTCACTAAAGAAAATCCAAGGAAACACATAATCTGAAATAACAAAATGTTTGGATTTTTTTATAGATATGCTTGGTGTTGTCAACAAACCCAAGTTGTCTAAAAATAATATACAAATATTACAATATTTTACTGATTTTAATTCTTTACTATATATAATCAATCATAACTTGTTAAAAATATGTAATCCCTCCGTCCCAGCTCAAATTGCACAGCAATCATTATTACGCTCTTCGAGAAACATGTTTGACCGGTAATATCTTTACTTACATATAATAACGGCAAATAAAAAGTTGATATTTAGAAACTATTTGTTACGACGAATTGAAAAATATCATATATGATAGTATTATTATTTATATATATTCAAATATGTAGTCAAAGTTAGACACTGAATAGTGACATTAAGTGAAGTGGACAATTTAACCTGGGACGGAGGGATTAGTATAACTTCTAAAAATATAATTAAAATCATGAATATCTCATACTATATATATCCCTAAAGAAAATACAAAGAAAAACATTATCTGAAATAACAAAATGTTTGATTTTTTTGGTACAATGATAGAGCACTTTTGATAGAAATATGTATACATATTGCCTAACTGTTAAATGAGGACATTTTATAATTATTGAGACTAATAAGGTCATTTGATATTTACTTTTATTTATTGCATTGAGTTACACAAAATTATGATAACATTATAAAATGAATGTCAATGTATAAAAAATTACTTTTTTTTAGAATTTTGAATGAAATATTATAAAAACAATCAATTTTTATTGTATTCAACATTTAATGATTTTTAACTAAATTAATTATTTCACTTCATAACTGAGATAGTTTTCCTTAAATGAATAAACTTTAACATTTATATAAACTTTGTTTTCAATTTAAATGTGAGACACAAAATGTACATGAAAATTAATTCTAATATTTTAATTAATAATATCGCGCAATGCGCGATGGTACGCCACTAGTTCCTTATAATATTTTTCTCCTTCTACAAATATAGGGAAGCAAATCTTCTCTCGTCAAAATTGCTATTTTCGGAAATGAGATAGGGAAACTGTTCGACCTAAAAAATAAGTAGAATCTTTATAATCAATGAAAATTCCTATTATATGGAAGCTGTTGGGCTTGGTATAAGAGCCACAACATTGCCAAGCTACAGTTAGGGTGATATCGAGGCGAACCAAGCTTTGACGTTTTCAGGATCGCATCATTTGTTTTTTAAAATCTTGGCCTCGAATCAAACTCTTAACTTGAGCTCGGTTCCGAGCTAGTTTAAAAAACCATAGCTCATGTTCAGTTCATGTGTAAGCTAATCTGAAGCCCAATTGCTACTTCAGATGGCCCATTAAGAATAAGACTCTTGGGCCAATTTTGCAGGTGATTTGGGGATTACTATTGAGTTCAATATCGGCATTTCAGAGGATTGTATGTATACCAGAATATTCCAAACAAGTCATAGTATAAATTTAGCTTTCCAAGTGACGTGGGAATATTGTAATTCCCATCTTTCACCTGCTTGTCTGCTCCTCAATTCTTTCCTCGTATATTAATTACTTATATCAATTATATTAAACAACTATTTATTTACTTATTTTGATGAATCATTTAAAAATATTGGGAAAAACATTCAAAAGTAATTAAAATTAGTGAAATTGACATCTAACCTAACCATCCTCCAGCAATAACTAACATATTAGAATGATATTTAAATTACATGTCAGCCAGACTGATTGATTGTACTGTTATAGATTACAAATTCAATAAAAACTGTAACATTGCCCTCGGGGAATGTTAACTCTTTTCCTGCAAAAATAATGACAATTTAGCAAAGAGAAGCGTATCACGAGGAAATACATTTGAAATGAAATAAATGGTAGTAATAAACATGATTCACGTGAAACACATTAACGTAGTAATAAACATGGAATAAAAATAAATGGTTGATTCACGTGATAAAGAGAATGAAGGGATAAGATCAAAATAAACTAAAATACATTTGATTTTGTTTTGAAAACTTTTATTAATTTTACTAGTTTTCTTTTTACAATATGGCAATTTTGTTTTTGTTATAAATGTTAATTGATTTGGATAATAAATATATTTATTATAACTTACTCTACATATTATTATTATATTAATATTTATTAAAAATTACCAAAATGCTATTCAACTCCACTGCGACCCTTTGATTCTAAAGTTGGAGGAGTTGAATTTCGATTCGAGTTTAAAAACGGCGGTAGCTATATAATTCGGTAAAATAAATGATTTTCGTACAAATAATTCATATACATCTAATATAAATTGATTCCTGATAAAATAATAAGTGAAATAATTATATACAAATGAGTTACAATTTTATTGACAATGTTTTAGAAAACGAGACCAAAACATTCTCTCAGGCAATTTCTCTCTCTCCCCCTAAAAGTGCACTTTAACCTCGGAACTAGGGTTTCACTCTCAAGTGACACCGTGATGGTGTATCCATTGCTCACCCTAAACCATACCTCTCTTTTGTTCAAGAACTAAGCAACAATCTCCACAAGACTTTAACTCTACTCCTAGAAACCATCAATCCAACAACTAGAATCCCCTTTCATCTAAAACCAAAAATTGACCACTTAGGCAAACCGGTATTACACTCCATGGAAAAGGAATGTGAATAGCTAGAAGCTCTGCTGCAGTGGGCTCTGGTTGGGTTCTCGTGAAGCAGACCTAGATGGAGAAGTTTCGAAGAGATTTCCAAACGGTTAGTTTCAAAGCTCACACCGAGATTCATTTACTTGATAATTGCCAGGTTCTTATTAATTTTTCTTTACCGGATGATTATTATAGTTTTCGACTCCATAAAGATTGGAATTTTTGTCCATATTCAACTTTAGTGACAAAATGGTTACTAATTTTAATCCGAATGTGGATTTACCTACAACCCAGATATGGATAGCAATGTATGGATTATCCCGAACAATTTTTTGATTACTGGGTGATGATGTCGATAAGGAATCTATTAGAAACACTGGTTAGAGCCGATAAAGCCACAATTAATAGAACAATACCACACATGGTCAGGGTTTGTGTAGAAATTGATGTCACTAAACCATTTCTAGAATGAGTTCGTATAAGTTTTAGAGATACACATTTTTGAAAATATGTGGAATATGAAGGAGCATCAAAATACTGATCTAAATGCCTTAAATTAGGTATCTAGCTTCCTTTTGCAGGTTTGAACAAGGCACATCAAAATTCTCAGCTAGGAAACTCAAGTATGTCAAGTCACATAATAATCATCCTAATAATAACGCCAACCCTACAGAAGAATAAGCAAGGACTTCAAGTAAAGGGGTTGACCCTTCTACTTTTGGCTTGTTACTTAAATAGAAGATGTTATCCCACTTCTAAGAGCATCTACAATGTGGATTTTGGGATGAATTTGGGAAATGTGGGATGAGCATCTACAATGAGGATGGATTTTGGGGATGAATTTGGAAAATGTGATATGAGCTTCTAAAAGGGAATTCATCCCACCCTCATCCACCAGCATGTGGGGGTAGTGAGCTTCTAACATTACAAAAATGTGCTTAAGAAATAGTAGAAAATAAGGTGGGGACCACAATAAAGTGGGGGTAATGGGATGAGTTTAATTTTATGATTGTAGAGTAGCAATGAAAGGTGGTATGGATTTATGGTGAGAGAATGAGTATATTAATTAAATATTAAAAAAGTGGGAGGAGATGAAATTTGGGGGATGGATGATTGGAGATGCTCTAAAGAACAAAGCTAACCAGTCTCTATAGATACATATATAAAAAAGGCTTAAATATGACCAAGTTGTTTGGGAGATGAATGAAAAGCTTAGTAGCAAAAAAATGGTAGAAAAATAAAGAGAAAAGTACCTTCATAACCCTACTTATTTGACAAAAGTGCCAATATAAATTTTTGATAATTGAAAATGCAAATATAACCCTAGATAGTTGATGTGAGTGCAATTTTACCCAATCCGGTAGTTTAAGGCCGGATTTGATTAAAAAGATTATTTTACCCCCTTGAAAAATAAAAGAAAATATAAGAAAAATAAATTGACTATTATACCCCTAACCCTAAATGAAATTCTGCCTACCCTTTTTTCCCTCTTCTCTTTCAGTGCTCACCCATTCACCGCTGACCACCTTCTCGTCGATGAAATTATGCCCTCCCTATTTTTCTCTTTTCTCAATTGTTGCTCACCCATTCTCCGCCGACCACCCTCCTGCCGATAAAATTTTGCCCATCCTCTTCTTCCCTCTTCTTTTTTGCTGCTCACCCATTCTGCTCTTACCACCCTCCCATTGATCTGCACCGACTACCCTCCCACCTACCACAGAATAACGGCCATTCCAGCTGTGAGACCAAGCCACTACTCAGCTTACCAGATCGTCGTCTATGACCCACTGTCGAACACCAGCTAACAACAGTTAATACCGCCGTCGTCTATGGTCCATACTCTGTCTCCACTCGATCTAAGAACCACTGGCCAACATAGTAAAATTACTGAGATTTTGTGGGGAGTGGGAAGTGGTAAGGGTGCTTGTAGTCCTAGGGTTTCGGTTTTGTGGGCGGTGGTGGCGCTAGGGTTTCAGTTACTGGTTCAAGGTTTCTTGGTGATAACAGGGATGGAAGGTTGTGGTGGCGAGGCTAGATGGAGGGGGTGGTGGTGGTGGCGGGGGTGGGCTTGGGTTTCAATGTGGTAGAGAGGGTAGAAGGTGGTGGTAGTGGTGGCGGCTGATCCGCCTCCCAATGGGGTTGCTAATAGACAACCTTTCAGGATATTTACTAACTCACAATGAGGGCTTGAAAGGTCAATGATAGGATTTATATTGTTACTCCCGTACTTACTACAAAACTACCTGGAGGTAGATAGTGGGAAGACTGGGGCCCTCCACAGAGATGCTAGGAATTTTACGTTTAACTATACAAGGCCACAATCGAGTAGTCAATCTGATCACGTGTCAGGAATAGCTAAAAAAACATGTTTTGGGGGGTTTTATCTAACAACTGCAGGTATACAAAAACATAATAGATAAAACTATATATCGCTCACTTGGAGAATATTTGTGTAACATGACTGGTAGTATATTTCGATCCTAGATTCAGTCACATTCAAGAATTAAAAATCTACCCTAATGCTTATGCCACGTAGTGTGGTCGATGGTCAACACTTCCCCTTATCTGTTACATAAGGGTTGTATTGTAATTTTCCATCAGCACCGCCTCCATAATTAAGAGAGTGCAACAACTACCCTTCGTTATTTCCAGATATGATTCTCCCCTGTGCGATTACGTCATGGGTACTCCATTACGAATTATTCTCCCTAGGCCTACAGAGGTAAAGGGGTATGAACGTTATTGTTGGCTCTAAGTTTGTAAATACGCTAACCCTAGTTTCCTGCTACGCTATCTCTATCTTCAACACTTAGGGCTCAAAGTCCATGTAAGATAACAATAATATTGTTACAATAAATATAGATGAAATAAAAAACAAATAATTGTAATTAAAAATCAAATAATTACATGCATTTAGCTAGTTTAGTCTTACCAAAGTGGGGTTAGTCTCGAAGTTCACTACAAGAAATAGGACCTTTTACCTTGGTTCTATAGGAATTTTTACCTTGGTTTAAGTCCCAAAAAAATAAAGTTAAATATAGGCGTTGTAAGAATCAAGATAAGTACTGGTTTTTAGTCCCAAATAAACTGAGGAAAATACTGGTTGGTCCAAACACGAAGGCCGAAGATAGGAGACCATAGCTGTGACTTCATTGAGGCCGATGTCAGTATGTATAAGGTCGACAATGTGAGAGGAAATGCTGCAATTTCGTGCAAGCGGACGTCGATTGTAATAACAACGTCATATCTGACGCTTGTAAGCGACATTGTGCTCTGTGGTGCACCCATGTCATGTGCGTGATGATGTGGACCATTACGACTACTTTTGATGGGCCGATGCCGTAAAAAAATGATATCGGTTTATGAAACGTCGATAAGGTGTCGTCGTTGTACCAGTTTGTGCAACGTCACTGGTTAATCATGAAGATATTGATTGTCGTAAGATATTATAATATTTAATATTTGATGACACAAAAAATCGTTCGTCGATAGCCGTTACATGTAATATAAATTCGATAACTCGTGGAATGGTTAAACATCATACAACAAATGCGAAAAAGATTGACATGTTAAAACCCATAAAACTATAACATATATTACAAATATATGTTACAATCTATTAAAATACATATGGTTGATATGAAATTTAAATATTAATTGTATTGAGCCTCCATTATTTACGTCGTACATCTTTAACATTATTAAGTCGACAAGTAAAATCAAAAGTCCATCAATGTAAATGGTGAAAGTCCATCGATAACCATTATTATCCTATTACAACCAATCCTCAGGAAACAAAATTTATGCTATAATTGGGCAGTTCCTAAATGAAATACACATAATATAGTCATGTGTAGATGACATTAATATCAACCGAGAAAAAGTATGTAATCTGCTGTAATGCGATATTGCATACATGCTTCATCGATATTGTAATCGATGACTTATGAGTGACGTTGGATCTTTGATATTTTAAGCATTTCCTATACCTATGTGACGTCAGTTGATGTTCGGTAACGTGTCGCAAGGGCTGATGTATAAGACTGACGTCGAACATTCAAAGTGTGTTCATACGAAAAATGTAATTATTGTCCACAATCAGCCCTAATTTAAGCCTTTTTCTCACTCCTTTCAAACATGGAATTATCTTGGCAACACATACACTATACACTATATAACATGTAACACAATAATCCTACTTCATGAAAATATTTAATCTTTGTTCCATGAGAAAAAAATACAAAATCACTAATGAAATTACTGAATGAATATAGAATGAATGGAAAACTACCTCAATTAATTTAAACATGGAGATGCTCCATCCTTAGATACTTGTTGATGTTTGAGAGAAGCAATTTGATTGAGAAATTTAATTATTGTAATGGTGTGAATGGAAAGGATGTTGTGGAGTTGAATTTGTAGGAAGTGTGTTTGAGATGTGAAATGGATGTTAATGCTGAATAATAAAGAGATGAAATAGGGCAGGGGGGGGGATTTTAGCTCAAATTTTTGGTTCCCGCTGAAAACTTTAAGTTGATCGACGTCGGTCGCGGGTCGGTCGAGTTCGTCCTAGTCTATACTCTTGAGACGTCGCACACATTGGCCATAGTCTAATTTTCAAAAAGTCTCGTAAAATACTCCGTGTTATGATTGTGGCCCCTTCCATTGACCCGTTGATGCCTAGATTGGGAAAATATTGCTGTGACAATGTGATGAAAAAAATGTTATCTCCAATATTGCTTTTAGAATTCTCCCACTTCTTTGAAGGGACCTAGCTACAAAAATAAAACATTTCACGGGCAGTCTCTTAATCAATTCCGACCGTCCCGGCAAGAAACTTTGTCATCCCTATTCAAACTTATAATAACCAAGAGTAATAAAGAAACTGGCCTGAATCGACAAAGACTTCCATTACTTCTTCCGATTAACCCTTGTATACTTATAAGTAATCACCTACAATTTACTCTAGACCGCGTACTAGCGCTTTCTAAAATTTGATGGACATAATTTTTTAATCTTTTATTTCATTAAAAATAAAGAATATGTAATTCCGTGTGATTCTATGTGGTGGAAATTATCATTCCCATAACGCTCATCGTAAGACTTTTAATGGAATACTAATAAAAATGAGGGACGATTACCCCAGTTCACATACCTCTTAGAAAGTACGCATAATCTCCATATCACACATTTGTACTTATGTTCTGCTGCAGATTTCGGAAGCGTAGGGAACATTCAAGGAAGTTTGGGCCATAGTGTATTTTTTGTAATGTTTCATCATATACGGTTTGTGATTAATTTGGGCCCCTTCCATTGACCCGTTCATTACCAAATCCAGACATCATGGTCATGACAATGTGAATTAGATAAAGGTATTTCCAATTTTGCATTTTGACTTCTCCCACTTTCTTGGAGGGACATAAGTGCAAAAAGTAAAAAGTCCACTGGTTGTCTCAAAATCAATTCCAATC
>JAULKJ010318163.1:0-10602 GCA_032355405.1 Rubia balearica | reverse complement strand
CAAGTAGTTGGAGAATACGGGGGAAGAGAACTGGAGAGAAATAGAGTGGGGGTTTCGCAAGAACTAACTTTTGTAGTAGAAGAACCAGTAGAGATGGTAGATAATAATCACATGCTTAGGGAGTTGATGGATCCTAACTTGGAGAATCAACCCCTATGTACTGTCAACCCATCCTAGCTACCAAATGTTACTTGTTAGCTCAAGAGCGGAATAATCTAGTGTTTGCCAACTGTCCATGGAATGGCTGGTGAAGATCCAAACAAGCACTTGTTATAGTTTCATCCAGTTCGTACCAACATGAAGCCGCCTGGAGTCTCGGAGGTGGATTACAATGTGTGGTCGTTTCCTCTCTCACTACAGGGATGTGGCCAAATATTGGTTGTACTACCTTCCAACCAGTTGATTACCTCCTGGATGGACATGCAGCATAGATTTCTCGAGAAATATTTTCTAACTTCAAAGTCTGTGGGTTCGAAGAAGTAGCTCTCCAATATGTCCCAGTTCATATATTAATCCCT
This sequence comes from Rubia balearica, assembly GCA_032355405.1. Taxonomy (NCBI): domain Eukaryota; kingdom Viridiplantae; phylum Streptophyta; class Magnoliopsida; order Gentianales; family Rubiaceae; genus Rubia; species Rubia balearica. The sequence goes on along the minus strand of JAULKJ010318163.1, from coordinate 10,084 downwards.
CAACGAGTATTGGGAAAGATTGAAGAGGTTATCATAAAAATGCCTATATCATCTGTTCAAGGTGAAGCTGTCCATACTTCCTTGAGGGGTTGTGTGAATATTACAAGGAAATGGTGAATGAAACTTGCAATGGTTCAATCAGCAACAAATATCCCAAGGATGCTATGGCACTGTTCGAAGAAATGGTAATTGAAACGAGGCAATTTGGCATTAGATCTCGAGTAAAGACCATGGATGAGCAAGCTCAATTTCCCAAAGTAGAGGAGAAATTCCAAACTCTTGCTTCTATGATGAAGGAACTAATGAAAGGGTGATTTTTCCAATTTAAGATTTGTGGAATTTGTAGTCTCGATGATTATGTTGATGCTTGTCATCAAATGGTGGGATACTTGAAAGAAGTGAAAGCATTCGACTTCAATGGTGGCAAGAGGCAACCATTCGGTAGGGTGCAACAAAAACAAGATTTTTGGAGGAACCAAGGAGGTGAAACGATGCGAATACCTTGAACCCTGGGTACCGCAAACACCCTAACTTCCGTTGGTGCGAGAAAAATCAGGTTCAAGGGTACAATAAATGCGGACAAGCTTTACTCACTCTACAAGTTGTATCGAGATGAAATCTTAGTAGCTATTTCTCAATTGGATAAGAAACAAGATGACTTTGGGGATCCCACAAGGTGTGTGACTGAAGATTTCGAGACTGGGGTTATTTCAAGCATAAAAAACCTTGAAATTCATATCTGCAACTTTCCAGCTTGGTGAGATGAATTGAGGCCAAAGAGTCTGGAAAGCTTCCTTCCCAACCGAAGATCAATCCTAGACATGTGAGCGCTTTGAAGCTATGGAGCGGGAAGGGGGTGTATGAGCCTGAGAAAGAAATCTTGCAAGAAGATGACTTGTTGGTCGAAAGCAACAAGACCACCTTAGAGGGGCGTGAAATGGTTGTAGAGGAGGATCCTACCAAGGTGCTTCCTACACCGGAGGTGAGGGAAAATCTTCCAGCACCTTTCCGTAGTGCACTTAGGGGAAAGCCAAAGGCGGCAGCCATCGATGAGCACATTTGTAAGATCTTCAAGAAGCTTGATGTTAGAATTCCAATTTTGGATTAATTGAGCATGTTCCTTCTTATGCTAAATTTTTAAAAGTTCACTACAAGAAAAATGACCTATTACTTTGCCCATTTTACCTCGGGTTTTTTGTTAACATCAAATAACTGAGGTAAAAAGTTCTTTTAGCTCAGTTTTTTTTTCAAAGTAAAACATTTTATTTAACTGGGCTAAAAAAATCATGGTAAATAATTTCTTTTTTACCTCGGTTATTATATGAACCGAAGTAAAATGTTGAAAGAATGAGGTAAATAATGTTAACGAATAGCGTGCGACATTGCACATGCTGGTTTAATAGTTAACCCAATTTCGAATGAAAAGTTGTTTCAACCCAAAGGTTTTATGTTAGACTACCAAAGTTGCAGATATGTAAAAGATACAATAAAATCAAGAACTTGGCAGTGTTAGAAAAGAACAATGTTCGTGCGCTTCTCCCCATTTTTTCGTCTCTCTCTACCAAGTATCCCATCATCACTATTAATTTAGGCGTATGTAAAAGGAAAATTATATGAAATGGTTTATAAAATCATGCACAAATAAAATTGCACATATATACATGGTTAATTATTTAATGTTCAAATAATATTTTTAAATAATAGAAAAAAATTTGTCATGAAATTATCCTTATAAATAGTACATAAATTAAAAACAGAGTATTCTTAGTTCCAACATTGCTTAAAATACAATAAACTCAATCAGCTTATGCAACGATGACCTTGAAGATGATTGCCACCCTAACTTCTATCACTTCGAAGAACTAGCTGTTCTTGATGCGTATATTTTTCCCATGAGGAACTCACCAAAACTCTTCGGGGAAAGAGACTAGATCTTACCTTTCCCCAATTAGTTCATACGCCACTCAGTTCCATAGCACCTCAGCACTATAGGGATCTTTTCAGTCGGCAAGATTTATACAAACTCGCATGGGATGTACTGAGTCACACAAAAAATATTAATTAGAAATGTACACATGTATATATATGCACCATGTAAACAAATAAAATTTATTTAAAAATCTTACTAAAGTACGTTTTTTTCCAAAGTCTTGCTACTTGAAGGTGTAGTAGAAATATGGGCTATCAAGAGCCATCATATGATGATCACTGTCAAAGAAACAGGCTCCGGATTGCTCCGACGTTGTACGGTGAACTGTACAAAAATCAAAGAGTATTAGTTTTAATGAAGGGTAAGATGTGTTAGCTAGTAAATATATATGTACATTGGCGAAAGACCTGGAAAAAGGGCGGATTAGACGATCCCTTTCATGCCATCTGTCCAGCCACAAAAGGGAAAATGTTGAGTGCAACCTGCCATATGGAGTTCAAGGTTTGACATCGGTAATACCGTCGCAGGTGCATGTCGACCCAAACCAATGGGATAGGCGACATGTACATGTGACTTCACATACCAGTCGGTTTAGTCAAAGACATGACCAACATAACACCAAAGTTGCATATACATAACAATTGTACACTTAGATATCATAATTCGACGTTGGTAAAATTTCAATTATACCGAAGGTCATACGATAATATTATGACATAAAAAATTGAAGAATAAGCTACTGGAAAAAAGAATCTGCAACGTTGCTCATAATTGCATGAGCCAAGTTGTGGCAGACATATTAGCGATATCGCTTATATCAGAGAAAACTACAGGAAGAAGTACATAAAATCAGAAAAATGAAGCTTCATCCACATCATATTAAATAAAAATTCTTTGGCAGCAAACCAAAACATTGTACCTATAATAAAAAAACTCAAGGAAAGTTTTACACTCTCATAAATCTAAGACAAAACTAATAAAATCACACACATATATACATGGTTAAGTATATAATGTTCAATTAAGATAGTTAAATAATTATAAAAATAATAGTCATGAAATTATCCATATAAATAGTACATAAATGCAAAAAAAAAGTTTTCTTAGTTCCAACATAACGATAATACAATAAACTAAATCAGCTTGGACAATGATGACCTTGAAGATGATTGGCCCCCTCAACTTCTATCACCTTGAAAACGAAGGTGTCCCAAATTTGTAGGTTGTTTCCCCTAAAGAATTCACAAAAACCCTTTAGGGGAAAGGGTCTTGATTTTAACTTTCCCCGAGTAGTTCACACACCACACGGTCCCATAGCACCTCAGTAGTGCGGGGGTCTTCTTAGTCGGCAAGAGTGGTACAATCCCACATGGGATGTACTAAGTTGCATAAAAAATATTAATAGGAAATATTAAAAACCTTACCAAAGTACGGTTTTCCCAAAGTTCTGCTGCTTAATGGTGCAGTGGAAATGTGGGCTATCAAGAGCCATCATATGATGCTCAATGTTAAAGAAAATAGGCCCTGGGTTACTTTAACTTTGTGTGGTGAACTGTACAAAAGCCAAAGAGTATTAGTGGTTATAAATTGTGAAGATGTGTTAGATAGTAAAAATTTATGTACTCTGGCAAAAGACCTGGAAAAAGGGTGGGTTAGATGACACTTTGCTAGCCATCTGTCCTGCATGAAAAGCAAAGTTTTTGAGTGCATATTGCCCTATGGAGTGCAAGGTACGACATTGGTAATGCCAACGCAGGTGGAAATTGGCCCAAACCAGTGGGATGACCGATATGTACATGCAACTTCACATACCGGTCAGTTAAGCCAAAGACATGATCGACACAAGACTGAAGTCACATGTACATAAAAATTGTACACTTGGTTGTTATAATGCGACGTCGGTAAGATTTTGGTTATACCGAAGGTCACTCAATACTAGTGAAACGTCACAAATTGAAGAATAGATACTAGAAATAAGAATATGCAACGTCTCTCTATAATCGCATAAAGCGAGTTGTGTTATACATATTAGCAACTTCACATATATCATAGGAAGCTACGAGAAGAAACACTTGTAACTGGAAAAAATGAAACTTAATCAACATCATATTAAACAAAACCCCTTTGGCAATCTGAGACAAAACTAGATAGCAAAAAAAATTAAAACATATATCTAACATTGTAAAGTAAGAATTCAAAAACTTAAGTTTTATGAGATAAGGAAGAACAAAACTTTTTCCGGAGTACAGAAGATGAGAAGGAAGAGAAGAATGTTGGAATACCTGGGAAACTTCCGAATAGATGGTTGAACAAATTATCAAGGTCCCCCCTATTTATATCCATTTTGTAATTACATCATTATGAACCATTATGTTATCTGCTCTGATGTTTGCAACGTTACACCAACGTCAATTTAGGAAACATGGTGTCGACTCATTACTAACATCATGGTGGCTACCATGGCCTCAAAAGATTACTTCATATACTTATATGATGGCTTCTTGGTGTGCAATTTCATGATTCTCCCCAGCCGGAGCTTACAACTATCGACCAAGATACAGTGTCGGAGGACCTCTTCCTAGCCCCTAATCCAAGTTTTGAATTTGTTTTCCAATAATCCTATCAAACCCGTATATATACATCGATGAGCCAACAACAAACTACATTTAGGGTACCGCCTAGCCGTACTCAGCTAGCCACAGATATGCTCAACCAAATTTTGCATATTCAGAGAACAACTCGCATGCTCTACTCGGCTTATTCTGGACATTAGTCATGCAATGGGCGGAATGAGCACACAGTTGGAAGAATTTGGGAGCAGGATAAGTTATACGAAGGGTATCAAGCATGCTTGTAAGCCTAGGTCGAAGTCCATCGAGTGGGAAGTTAAGGAGCAGTTCACCATTGTTGATAAGAGAGCAAATATCCAAGAAGAAGCCATCGAGCAATTGATTGAGATATTCCGCATCTCAAGGCTCAATTGTTTTTGGGATGCCATTCCTATTAAGAGATTAAAAATGCAACAAGAGAATAAGAAAGAAGGCGCGAGACACGGCACTTAAGGAAGGATCCTTCGGGGTCACATGAGGGATTTTAACTAGTATTTCGGTTTGGGAATGTTTTGGTATGAAACTTTTTGGTGGTGTAATTTTTTGTTTGTCATGATTTTTTGTGGTACGAAACCCAACTTTGGGGCATTTTGTGATACACAAAAAAAATGCAAATTTTGAAATATATATATACCCGGCTAAGTTGGAAACCCAAAAGGGAAATTTAGGCAAAAATGGGAAGAAAACTGGGATAGGTTGAAAGGCCTAGGTAAAAAAGAGAGGCTAGGCCTAACTAAGTTGGAAAAAATAGGTAAAAATGAGAGGCTATATGGAAAAGGTGAGAGGTGAGCTCAACATATGTGAATGTTAGGATGAAAACTCAAAATGGCTCCTAGGAAAAATGATAGAAATTGAGAGAAAACTATTTAAAAAAAGGAAAACTAAGTTGAGGATCCTTTGGAATTATCTTAGGTTGTAGCTAAGTTGATAATCTCAAGTCATCTTTAGTTACAAAAAATCTTTTGGATTATTCTTGGTGTTTTTTTTGGCAACAACTCTTGGATTGCTTTTGACAGACCATTAGGTGTAGTAAGCTAGTTCAACACTTATCATTTCTTCACAATATTTTGGGTGGTTAGGTTACTTATGTATCTTAGGAGAGTGTGAGAGTTGTGAGATTCTTACTTCTTTGGGGGAACAAGGGTAGTTTAAGAATAATTTTAATGCATTGGCTAACTTATCTTTGCATGCTACATTTCACTTAGATCTTTTCTCGTTCTTGTTTACTCAAAGACGAGTAAAGGTTTAAATGTGAGGGAATTTATTTGCACCTTTATGCATCCGTTAGCGGATGCATTTGACACATTTATTATCATCCTTCATTTGGTTGATTGCTAGTTTTGATTAGATTTACAATACAAGGGGTTTAAACGGACATTATTGGTTTTCTTGTCTAAATCCTGATATTTGTAGAACTAATTGAATCTAATGGACACTTTGTACTCACGGGCACTTAAATCTTCCTTTTTGATCTCATTGGTAAGTTTCTCGTGAGTACTTTTTCCATCCTCTTTTTTGTAGAAGGCCATCTGCGAGGGTGGTAGTAGATATTTGAAGGCCATTCACAAGGGTGGTAGAAGATATCAAAGTCCATTCGCAAGGATTGTAGCGGATTGAAGGCCATGGACTCCAAAGCATTGTATTAGATGGAGTTTATCCAAGAAAATGCGGGATTGAAGTTTGAAGAGGTTAATGATTGATAAAGGCATCAACCCATTAAACTTTCCGGATGGCTGACCAACCGGCCCAAGCCAACCAGGGACGGCATAAACAACCAAGGCTATATGATGACTAGCATTAGGCCATCCAAGTCGGCAAAAAGGTCACCCTGCACGACCCGTACCAAGCGTGCTCAGCACGGACCTTGCTAGAGGCCCTAGCATGGACCAAGCTAACTCCCGTTGCCCCTGTCCCATGTTTTTAATGCACTCCAAGAAATGGGTAAGAATAGGAGTGGACCGTTCCGTTTCACACAACCTGCGCCATTTTAAACCACTAATGCAAGGACATACCCACGGGGTGTGAAGCATGACACAAATCGTGCTATATTACGGAGCAAAATGAAGTTCAAACCAACAAACATCGTCAAATGACAAGGGATGTGCACTCAGAGGCATCAAAATGAACCTCCAGCCAGCAGTATATGCTGGGAAACACAGGCCGGGTGAGCACGAGGCTAACGGACCATTCTAGGCCAAGTAGCTCGCACCTACATGAATGAAATTTGGCTAGCACAGACCGTGCTGGATCCCAGAGGCCATGCCGGTTGCGGATGCTAGGGTTTTTTTGCTTTTTTGGGCTATTTTCAAGGCCCAATTCTTCATTACTCTATATATGGACCTTTTTCTATTAGGTTTTAAGTTTATGCCCACTTTTCATCTTGAAGAATAGGCCAAAGAGAGAAAATACTTTTCCATCTATCTAGGTTTTTTTCTTTTCATCTCTTTATTTTTATTTTGTCCAGAAGTGTTGAATTCCATAAAATACTTGGTTTCAATGCTTAGGAGGTGGTAAATTAACTTGGGGATCATATTTTTATTCATGCATTAATGTCCATTTTGTGATATTTCTTAGATCTACTTATTTCTATGTGTTTTACAATTATTATGTTGGCTTGTTCTTCATATTTTTGCGAATTGCATGATTTTCACACTTAGTTAGAAAATAACAAATACTACTTTAATGTCTTTGCACTATTGATACACCCCGTGAAGGGAAACCTTGATTCGTTTGGGGTAACTATGGGTCAGGATCCACGTGGGTGTGTGAACTAGGGTTGTCGTTGTTAAAGTTATGATCGACCATACACTAGTAAGCCGATGAGTTGTTCCGCAAGGTAGCGAGTAGAGATAGCTAAATTATAGAAAAAGTAGCAAACTAGGGTTAGCTTTGCAACCCTAGAGCCATCGATAAGGTACTACACCCTATTTGCCTTTTTAGGCCTAGGAAGAGCATTCGTGGTGTAGTACCCAAGAATAATCGCATGGTGTAGTGCCCTAGAAGTAATTGCATGGTAGAGACTCATATCTGCTGGCAGGCAGAGACGTTGTTGCACTCCCCTAAGCACAGAGGGGGTATCGATGAATGATTACATACGCATCCTACGTGACCTGTATGTGAAAGTGTTGACCATTTACCACACCACGTGTCACACACTAGAATAGGTTAATATTTCTTGTATATGATGAAATCAGTGATTAAAATAACATTAATAAAGTTACGAAAATATTCTTTGATTACATTTTTGTAGTTTATTCTTGTCTTCATTGCATGCTAGTAGTTTTAGTTATAAAAACCCCCCAATATTTTTTTGATCAACACTGATTATTCCTAATGCATGGTCGGATTGAAGAATTAATCACATTTGTGTTTATTTAATCATTATATTATAACAACTCTGTGGTGATCCCGGTATTTTCCACTATCTACAAATCTTAGTAGTATAGTAGTAGGAACTATAGAAAAAATAATAAAAAACTCTATCTTTCACCTATAATCGCCCTCCACTTGGTACAAATAGTTAGTGGATCTCCCATTGATTGATTTGGTGATGCTGAGAGGGGACGAGTAACCTTTTTACTAACATCCCCGGCAATGGCGCAAATATTTGACCCGTCCCCTCCCGGCACCGTTAAACTTGAGAGAAGGCTAAGTATTAAGGTTCAAAGATAGAAATTTATATTGTTGCTCCCATTCTTACAAGTACGCTACCTATGGGGTATATAGTTGCAAGACCAGGATCATCCACAGAGATGTTTCTAAGAGTCAACTAAACACAACCACGACCGGTTCGTCAATGAGATCATGAGTCAGGAATAATCTGTATTGCTAAAATGGGTTTGGGGGGGGGGTTTACTAACAACTACTACCATGCTAATCAAAAGAAAATAAATTATGTAAACTAGCACCAGGAAGTATTTACACATGATCCATTTTTTTTCGATCCTAAATTCAATCACATATAAGAACTACAAACCTATTATAGTGTTTATGATACGTGGTGTGTTCAATGGTCAACACTTCCCCATACCTGTTACGTAGGGTGTGTATGTAATCTATCGTTGGCACCGACTCTGTAATTAGGGAATTGCAACAACGGCCCCACCTGTTGTGTAAATCTGAATCTCCCCCGTGTTAATACCTCTTGGCACTACACCACAGATGTTTCTCCCTAGGACTAATAAGGCAAAGAGAGTGAAACACCTTATCGATCGCTCTTAGGTTGCAAAATGCTAACCCTAGTTGATACTATAGCTATCTGTGTTTGTAATCCTTCGGGCCAATTTGCAGGCTAAGACTAGTGTATGGTCGATCATAATATTGAATCGGTAACCCACATGCACACACCCATGCAGTTCCGGACTATCGTTACCCCAAGCACATCTAAGTTTCCCTCCCAGGAGGGATGTCAATAATCGCGCGTATTAGTGTGACAATTATGTATTTAATAAGAGCGTGAAGAACAATCTAACATAATAATCATGAACATATAGAATTAGGTAGATCTAAGGAATCTCAGCAAACAAACATTAATTCAAGAATAAAAATACAAACCCATAGTAAATTAACTATTCCCTAAGCATTGAACCCAAGTATTTCATTGGATTCAATGCATTTGGGAAAAATAAAAATAAAAGGAAGAAGAGAAAATATTTTTGAGAGAAGAAAAAGTTCATTTCTATCTCTACCCTACTCTTGAAAGTCATAAAATGAGCATAGAGTTAAACCCTAGTAGACATATGTCCATATATATAATTATAAAGAATTGGGGAAATAGGCCAAAAATAGACCAAAAAAACCTAGCAGCCACAATTGACACGGCCAGTGGAAACTAACATAGTTCATGCCCGCCAATTTTCTGTGCGGACACGGGCCACATGCCTTGGCACGGCCCATGCAGGCTCATGCTAGCGTGGCCTGCCTGGTCTTGCACGGGCAGTGTTAGCTCATGACGGCACAAACCATGTCAACCAGCAATATAGAACAGTTAATTAATGGCTAACTAAATATATGTAAATATAATAAGGGGTGAAAATTTCATAAATAATTGTTTTTCGTTATTAATAAATACTTGTGCGGGTAACATGTCCCGCGTTTTATGTGCACATTAATGGTAATGTTTTGTTTAATAAAAAATATGTGGAATTCGAACTGTACTTTTAATGGTCAATCATTCCGCAAAATTATACTAAATTACATAAGTGCGCATTAGATTCATGGAATAACAGTGATCTATGATAAATAATGGGTATGTTAGAACTAAGGAATTGAAGGGCACTATCGGAATTAAAAAATAATAGAATATGGAATCATCCTTAGAGTATTGATGAGACATCAAAAACATGTATTTTTTGAGTCATTTAACACCTCTTTAGTTATGTTTTTGTTGGAAGATTGTTATATTTAGGTAGGTTTACATCATAAAGGGTTTAGATAACCATTTTTGGTTTTCGTATCTAAATTCTTCGTTTTGTAACCTAGGTTGAGTCTAATGGATTCTTGATCCTTACGAGCATTTAGATCCCTTTTTGTAAGCTTAATTTGT
>JAULKJ010318154.1:0-10603 GCA_032355405.1 Rubia balearica | reverse complement strand
AACCCCTTATAATGTAATCCTACCTAAATATAGCAATCTTCTAACAAAAGAGATGTTAAATTCTTCAAAAAATACATGCATTTGACATCTCATCAGCTAGATCAAGCACCCAGCAAATGCCTAACAGGTTTAATAGGTCAGAGAGGATTTTCACGCCACTTATCCAAACACCCAAGGAAATATTTTCCCTATGCGCAGGAAAAGGTATATAAGACGTGACACATAGGATGAAGAAAGAGCCCGAAAAGTGAGATAAATCCAAGTTTTATGATTACCATGATGATCATGGTCATGAAATGAGTCACTGCACCAATTTGAAGCATAATATAGAGAACTGTGTGCAGAGTGGTGAGTTAGCGAATTTGGCAAAAGTTCAAAGGCCCACAACAAGCCCACCTATTATAACAAGAATAAGTATAGAGGTTCCCGCAGGCTACATGATAGGCACGGTAGAGCAAGAACCCTAACAGGGTAAATGGGTCTGGAAAAGGAAAGGAAGTTGCTAGAGCTGAGAAGGGGAAACAACTAGGCAGAATGCAGAGGATAGGTACCCCCAGAGGATGGAAAGACACCAGCGGTAACATATACATGTGCTATCATAGGCGAAAGCGCTGGAGATAAGACTGAGTCTCAACAAAAGGCACGCTGCAGGCAGACACCACAACCACCAACGGTAGATAGGAAGCTGGGTGCAAACGAAGCAATAACATCTGACGCCAATCCCCCGATACCATAATGGTCAGGGTGATGGACAAGAGTATTCAATGGGCGTACGTAGACAGCGGAAGTTCTATAGAAATCATGTATTGGCACTGCTTTGAGAAGCTAGACAAGAACACGAGGAGAAAGTTGGAAATAACGAACAACCCATTGGTGGAATTCAAAGATAGAATGGTATGGTTAGGAGGAACCATACTCATCCCGGTGATGGTGGGAGAAGGAGATAGGAGCATAACCGTAGACATGAAGTTTATAGTTGTGAAGGCAAACAACTCGTATAACCTGATACTGGGTAGACCGGCGTTGGCACTACTGAAAGGGATGATTTCAACCCTGCACGTGATCTTGAAGTTCACAACCAGGAGAGGAATATACATGGTCAGAGGAGATCAACAAAAAGATGGAGAGTGTCAAAAAATTGCTCTTAGTTAACACAAGCATGAAGACTAGAGCGAAAACTGAGTGAGGCAGGCTAGTAAGGCGAGACCTATCATAATGATCACAGGCGGAGAAGACCTAACAGAGTTAGGAACAGAAGTGGAAGTTGTACAATTGAGTGAAAACCAGTCAGCACAGGCAGGAATATCTTTTCCATCGGGAGTGAGGGATGAGCTTATAAGAGTTCTAAAAGAAAAAAATGAGTCTTCTCCTGGAAACTAGAGAACATGGCCAGAGTGTCAAAGGTGATTGGCTTGCATGAGTTTAAAGTGGACCCATCTCACAAGCCCATCAAACAAAATTTAAAGATGCTTTGTAAAGAAAGGAATGAGGCGGTGGAGGTGAGTCAATTGGTTACGGCTGGAATCCTGAAAGAAATTCCCTACCCAACCTGGCTTGCTAACCCTTTTGATAAAGAAAGAAGACGATAGTTGGAGGATGTGTATGGATTACACAAACCTAAACAAGGCCTATCTCGAGGATTTCTACCCGCTGCCGGTTACTGACCAAAAGGTAGACTCCTTTACCAACTACCCAATTAAATGTTTTCCTGATGCATATAAGGGATATCATTAGATCCCCATGCAGGAAAGTGATATTGAAAATACTACTTTTATAATTGAGAAATGAGCTTTTAGCTCTCTAATTATGCCATTCGGTCTAAGAAACACTGGGGCCACGTACCAAAGGGTGGTAGACAGGGTTTTCTAGGAGCAGATTGGAAGGAAATTGGAAGTGTACATGGATAACATGGTGATAAAGAACAGTCAGTACAAAACCTTTGTGGAAGATTTCAGGGAGATCCTGGTTCAATTCAAATAGACTAGGATGAAGATGAACCCAACCAAATGTTAATTTGGAGTGGGGCCAGGTAAATTCCTGGGACCACTAGATTAAGAAGGGGGATTAAAAGGCGGTTAGTTGAAAAAATAATGTTCATAGTCCACCTTGATTTCGAACACCTCCAAATTACATTAATCTGGGTCACTATTGTCCTTCAACACCAATTCCAAAATCTCAAAAAAAATGCATCTGACAGTTGGAAGTGCAGGGGATCAATCCAATATATGCAATTTTTTGCGGGGACAATCAAAATCAGTCCCCAATAGTCCCTGTATAACAAAAATGTATTTTATCAACAAAATAAGTGTTTTGTTGCCAGAATCTTAATTGAACAAACTTAGTATTACCTTTCAATATATAGAGCAATAAAAATCTTTTTATCCTTTTGTCCTAGGCTCTTACGAATGTAGTCGATCCTCTCTGTTTTAGTACGACCAATTTCTTGAATCGAGACATGGTACATGTACCCAATCCATCATTTCTTTTTATTATGGGTGAAATATATGACCCACAAATTGTCATTTTCTTTATGGTGTATTGAAGTAAATGTGATAGTGAAATTAACTGAACCTTATAGAAATAACTCACAAGGTGCAGATGGACATGATCTTCTAATGACTTGCTCACTTCTCCAAAGATCTTCAAAATCACTCAAAAATGCCGTGATGTTCAGTTTGCATCCGAACACACAATCATTTCCCTAGAATGAGTACATTGAGCCTCAATCATGCAGTTGTAGCCAATTTTACAGGGCACACACGCAGTAGAAGGACTTGTGCCCTTGGAATTGGAGGTCTAACCTTCATTGATGTTGTTGGGCCTAATTTAGGTGTTGGTTTGATGGGTCTTGGTGTTGTTTTCACCTATTCATGTGATGCAAGCCTTGTTTTCTTCAAGTGTTGATCCGTTACAGGATCGACATATATAACTCTGCTCGGCCAAAGTAGAAACATTCCCCGTGAGGGACCAATCTTCTTGTACTCTCTGTCTGCGATTGGAAAAGGGGCACCCATCACCAACGGATCCTCCAATCAAACCCTAGAAAGACCCTAAGAAATAGGCATAGAGTGATGGTGTTTCATCATCTAGGGTAGAACTCTATTGGCCACATGTAGTGGTTGACCACCTATGCCTTGGTCAATACATAACTCACACAGGAGTGGTTTCCATACATATTCCCACCCAACTATATGTTAATGTGCACATTTATTATATTTCTAGTATCACAATGGGAAGAAATAATAATATATACCTTAGTATTGGTATATTGTAAGGCATTGTTGTCAATGTCAGGTTTGAACAATTGTGGCTTTATTCTTGCAATTGGCTTATTTTGAACAATAGCCTCTCGATTCACCTCAATCTCCCTAAAGGAATGACGATATCCCCTAAATGGAGGGGTCCAATCGGGCGCCAAATTATCCAAGTTATCTGTAAGAACAAGGCCAATATGTTGGATCAGCCTACGAATGAAGATGTCTTGTTGCTCAATTGGGTTTTCTTGAAGAAGAGTTATTTTTTGTAGGATGTGGACTCTAGAGGGTTAAGCACCGTTGTAAGACTACACAATGCCGAATGCATCTCGTTGGGTCATGAATGATCCCACATCCCTAGCATGGCCCGGGTACTCGGTTTCTCAGTTGCTTTACATAGGACATCGTGCTTATCGCTCAGAATGAATTTCGCTTGTAATTGATCACTCTTCACCTTTTCCTACACAGAGTAAAAGGTCAATCAGAATAAAAAAATTAAGAAAAATGTTTATAATATTAGAAATCTACTGTGTAAAACATTTCCATACAATTCTTTCCACAATCATTTTTTCTTCATCTATCATATAAGCTCCGTCCTTGTTTTGTTTTCCCTTTGAGGAATAGATCATGCTTGTCAATTTCATCCAAATTTATTAGTTGCATACAAGCTCTTGACTCATATTCCGTCATCACACATTCAATTGCAATTTGAACACCTTGTTCAAAATGTTGGTTCACTAGGTTGATTGCCACCATAGCATAACCCCCACGGCTCAATCTGTGAAGAATTTTTTTCCTTGCTACGATTTTTTGTTTTTATTCCCTCATACCCTAAGTTATGAAGTTAGACTTATGAAATCACTATAGACATGATAATATAAACTCTTCAATGTTAAGAAAAATGTTACTACTAACATTATCCTTGTTCTCCAAAGCCCTCATTTTGTGGATCTCCCAACTATCTAGTTGAATGTGAGTGTAAGTTAGCCACATGCATATCACTAAAAATGAAGTCCCGTGAAAAAGTGTATTTATGTTGATGTCAACTCTTTGACATCATCAACATAGCCTTCCTCCTCAAATTATCCATGTCTAGAGATTTGATGTCAAATGGCCTCTGTGATGATTTTGACCTTCTCATGGTCAATCACGGAGATACATCTATAATAGGAGATAAAAATTTGGAAATAACAAATCAATAAATCTACCATGCATTCCATCCATAACGTGGCTTTGTATTCTTTGGGAACTTCATTCCAACTATCGTAGTGTATGCCCACCCTCGTTCTACCCACTTTTTCCACCCAACTCGACCAGTTTGCACGTAGGGCCGATACACATGCGTTAGACTAATTGAATATCAATGAGGTTAACTTTTTCCTAGCCATTTTATGTTTTAGGGTTCTACAATGAGTTCAGGATATTCCTACTTCCTCGGATCCTCATCCTCACCATGGTTCGATGAAGGTGGATTTTCATTCTGGGAAAGTGAAGTCCTTTGATCACGAGTTGTTTTCTTAGAGATCGCCTTGCTGTATGCTACAGTAACAAATATACCATGTTAGCTTGTCACAAATATCTCAATGAAATAAAATGTATAGTTTCAACCCAAAGAAATTGAATGTATAATACATAAAACAATTCCTTTCATTTTAAATTGCAAGTATTAAACACAAAACCTCACTTGCTTTAATGAATATGTGTTTCCATTTATTAAACATGAAAAACACTAATTGTATGCCACAATTAGTTTTATGGTAGAATTTTCAACCAAAACCCTAATCCTACACAAATGAACAAAATAACCTACCCACATGGAACTCTTAAATATAAAAATCAGTTCTAGTGAAGGAGAAGGAAGCCACTAATAACCCCAGGGTTTTTAGTCATGCAATGTGGACCATTTTTTGCTCATTGCTAGATGACAAACCGTCTCCTCAAACATAGGTCATCCCTTAATCACTATAAATCATCCACTTTAATGAAAAATTCCCAAAAACATAGCCAAACCAAAAAAAATTGGGTAGATGAAATGGAATAGATGATAGTATGGATGAATAACAAGATAGAAACATACCTTTTTCGAATTGATGATGAAATCTAAGTGTTTAGATGATGAAGAATTGAGGTAGAGGGTTTGTGTGTTTTTGGAGGAAAAATATTGAGTCTCCTTCGCGTTGGATTTCAAATGGGCAGTTAATGTCCCTTTGAAACCCTTTGTATTTTTTTCTGGGTTTAAGTAGTTTCCGAATCGGAAACTCGGTAGTAAAGAATTTCTGGACTTGGAAATTGTTCTTTACTTTGGATATGAAGCTTCCTTGTTCGGAAACTTCCTGAGTATATGAAAAAAACAGGCAGATTCTACAATCCCCGAATTCAAACCATTCGAATTCACAAAAACTGAATCCCAAATCCTCACTCCCAATCCTCCACTTCACAAATTTGCCAAATCCTCACTCCCACTTAGCCATGAGCCAAAGAAGAACGGCCTCCAAATCAAAGGTGAGCGACCGGACCCACCACCCCATGTCGGAGATCGGGAAGTCCAAGAAATTCTTTAACAAAAAAGCTGAGAAAAGATATGAGTGTTTTTTGAAATGAGAGGTTATTAATTCCAAGAGTATATTAGAATCTAGCATAGGTGATTTAGGTGTCTACTATTTCCTAGCACACTTTAGAACACAACATCTAGCAAAACTACTTTGTATTGGGGAACTTGTACATGTGGATGAGGTTATCCAATTTTATGCTAACTATGGTCAAAGTAGTAATAATCGGGACATAAATATGATGAATGGGAAAGTAGTCAATGTGAGTAAGTAAAGCATAATGAAGACCTTGGATGCCCCTACACCGCCCTAAAAAAACTTAGACACGATGATCCTCAAGGTCTCCTAGAAATTTATCACACCCATTGTTGGTGGGGAGTGAGCAAGGAAACCCCCACATGCCTCATTTCCATTGAGAATAAATATTTTAAAAGGTCCGATAGTGATGTTGGTAAAGCCGAGTCCTATGACATTATCATGTTGAGCGTATACTGTATGAGTGGATTTACTTGAATGTCTTGCTGACAGGCCATACTTGCGAGCCGCCGATTGGAAACTTTGTGTTGGCCATTTTAATAATTTTCAAGGGATCCTCAATGAGTGTAGGTATTTTGAAAACCCCTCCTTACGAGATGTTCCCGCATCTTCTTCCTCTTTAGATAGGAATCATTTCTAGAATCCTTACACTGGCATCGTGCTCGTACCCTACACTTTTTAGAGACATCTTCAAATGCTTATAAAATAAATGATTATACCAATGACATCTAATCAGGAGATTTTCTAAGATCATTATCAATGAGTTCATCTCTATTCATTATCCTACAGTTAAGTCAATTACAATTCAACCCATGACCATTCATACAACAATAAACAAAACCCATATCACAAACCCTAATTTAATATATATATATATATATATCATTCGAATCATCATCACCCATAATATTTTCAAAGACTATGAAGTAATAAATCAAAAGAAACTAACCTCTTCCAATGTTAATATGACACCCTTTAGATTAAGGAATCACTTCTTCATTAGTGGAAAAGATTTTGAAGGAAACTCTGCAAAAAAAATTGGATTTGGGGAGCATTAAATCAGTAGGGTTCTTTTTTTAAATAATGACCAACTTTCAGATGTGAAAATTACCTTCTTCAAGTTACGAATTCGGAAACCAATCTTGTCTTCAAGTCAAGGAGACCATAGACTTTACAAGCTCAGAAATAATTTCGTAACTACTTTTTGATCTCGGTAAAGTATAATTTTAAAGGCGGCTATAACTAACCGCCTTCTATTCATGCAATTTTCAGCCATCAAACGCCTTCCATTAGCCATATTTAAAGGTGGTTTTAAAAAAATTACCTTCGTTTAAAAATTAACCGCCTTTAAAATTGAAGCCTATGTACAATGGGAACTTTTCAAGCTCGAAAATGGTTCCTGAAGGTGGGTTTTTGTGAATTTTTTAAAATTGCATTCCAATGTTGCCTTTAATAGAAGACTCTCTACTAGTGGACACATGGTGTCGAATGATGCACTGTGGGCAAATCTCAAGAAGATAAAAAGCAATCTTGGAGATGAAGTCCCCAGGCACGGTCAAGGAGGTACAGAGTATGAACAAGAAGCTGGCAGCCAGGAACCATTTTATGTCCTGAGCAGCTGAGAGAGCACTCTCTTTCTTTTAAATACTGATGGAACGTGTGGACAGAAAATGAGTGTTACAGTGGGGAGAACTGGAGGATAAAGCATTCTAGGAGTTCAAGGCCTATCTAAAGGATCTTCCAACCCATACCAACCCAAGTAAAGGAGAAACATTGTATATGTATGTAACAGGAAGCAGTTTGCAGCGCATTTTTCAGGGAGGAAAATAAAGTGCAATGACCTATGTATTTTTTGAGCCGGGCCCTACAAGGCCAGAATGAGGATACACAAGCCAGGAGAAGCTTGCTTTAGCCATGGTTCACGCGGTAATGAGGCTACGGAAGTACTTCCAGGAACACCCTGTGATAGCATGAACCAATTAGCTGCTGGGGCTAATATTAACAAAACAGAGACTTTAGGAAGATTGGTGAAGTGGGAAGTCGAGCTGGGAGATCACGCCATTGAATAAGCCCCAAGGAAAGCAATAAAGGAGCAGGTGATGGTGGATTTCTAGCAAAAATACCCAAGGAAAGAAAGATGAAAGCAATGGATGACGAGCGGAGTCCCACCCAGGCTTCGGGCCAAGACAGACTGACAGGAAAAGACGTGTGGAAACTGTATGTGGACGGAGCATACGAAGTAGATGGAGTAGGTGCGTGCTTGGTAATGCCAGACCCAGAAGGTGTGGAGTCAAGTTAAGTTCTGCGTTTTTTAATTTCCCTGCTTCAAATAATGAAGCAAGATACAAAGCGCTAATAGCAAGCGTGGAGATAGCCAAAAAACTGGGAGCAAAGAAACTGCAGGCCCACGGAGACTCGATGTTGGTGGCTAATCAAGACAATGGGTTGTATGCCACCAAAGAACAAACAATGATGAGGTATAGAGACAAAATCAAGTGTCGGGTGTCTTAGTTTGAAGAATTTAACATCACTAGAGTCTCAAGGTCACAAAATAAGAGGGCACATGCGCTAAGCAAACTAGCATCCTCAACACATGCGCACTTGACTAAGTATGTGCTGGTGGAGGAGCTGGCATGCATGTCGACGGATGCAGGACACTTGGGAGTGATACAGAATGCGATGGCCAATAGGACAACACCCATCCGAAACTATCTGGAACATGAAATACTGTCAGCAGATGATAGAGGGGAAAGAACAATCAGGATAAAGGCACTATAGTACGCTGTGAAGATCGTTCTATTATACAAAGGGGTTCACGGAGTCGTGGCTTAAGTGTGTAGAGCTAGAGCTGAAATATATGGTTCTTAGAGAAATACATAAAGAGAGGTGTGGCAGTCACCAGGGGTCAAGATCGGTCATGTTCTAGGTACCATGAGTAAGCTACTACTGGTCAACCATGAGAGCAGATGCAGAAAATTATGTCAAGGAATGTTAGAGATGTCAGGATCATGCCAAGGTGCAGATGCTCTCTGCAAAGCAAATGACTAACAAAAGATCACCCCTGGCCCTTCACCAAAGGAGGAATTGACATTGCAGGGCCGTTTCCAGAGGCAGCAGGGAGAAAAGGTTCTTGTTGGTAGCGATAGACTACTTCACCAAGTGGGTGGAAGTTGTGGCTATGACAAGTATAAAAGGAAAGAAGATTACAAACTTTGTTTGGAGAAGCATAGTGTATAGGTTCGACATCCCGCAGGTGATAGTGAGCGAAAATATAAAACGGTTTGTTAATGAACCCTTTGGGTCGTGGTGCGTTGGCCTGAGTATAAGACGACAGTTCATGTCTGTATCTCACCCACATGCGAATGGGCAAACAGAACTGACAAACACAAAAATAGTTCAGCGATTAAAGAGAAGGCTGGGGTAGGCAAAGGGAGAATTGGAGGAAGAGCTTGTAATTTTGATGTGGGCATACAAAACCACACCAAGGACAGCTATAGGGAAATCCCCTTACAGGCTGTGCTTTGGAACGAAGGTCATCATCCCTCCAAAAGGCACTGTGCCCAAAAGGGGAGTAATTTAGTAAATGAATCAGGATGAAAATGATCAGGCAATCAGGGAAAATTTGGAAGGGTTGGATGAACTCAGAGAAAGCAACACTAAAAGAAACTGCTTACAAGTCCTGGATGGAGCAACATTACAACTGTAAGGTCTGGGTCAGATCCCTGTAAGTAAACCTCACGCTGAGAAAGAATGAAGCGAGCAGAGCTCTGGACCAGGAAAAGCTATATGTGGAATGGGAAGGTCCATACCGGGTAACTGAAATTCTATTTAAAGGAGCATACAAAATTGAGATGTTAGATGCTAGGTCAATCTCCCGCACCCAGAACATTGCAAACCTGTGAAAGTACTATGCTTAAATAGCTGTAAGTTTAAATATGTATAGCACCTACAGTCGAATAGTTATGCGTTGACTAGAGAGGCGATATTCCTTATGGGATCAAATATTTTTAAGCCCATAAGGTGTATGATCATAAGGAAATCTCGATGTATGCTACTGTCATTTTTTTGTTTCTTTAATGCCAATGCAGGGAAGAAAATGACTAAATGAACATTTTTTTAATGAGCCTAACCCAGGCCAAAATTGCAATACTGGCTTTAACAAACAACGAAATTGCAAGTCGGGTCCAAACAAACAAAATAAAAAGCTCCGACAGCTATGGCAGTTGAGTAATGAACCCGACTTAGGCCAAAATTGCAAACCTAGCTCCAATAACCAGGAAAATTGCAGGCCAGGTCCCAATAGGCAAGTGAAAAAGCTCTAAAAACCATAGCCGTCGAGTAATGAGCCTGACCTAGGCTAAAATTGCAATCATGGCTCCGACAACAAGCGAAATTGCAGGACGAGTTCCAGCTGACAAAGGAAAAAACTCCAACAACCATGGTCGTCGAGTAATGAGCCTATCACAGGCCTAAATTGCAATCATGGCTCCAAAAGCCCGCAAAATTGCAGGCTGGGTCCCAACAAGCAAAGGAAAAATCTCCAACAACCTATGGCCATCGAGTAATGAGCCTGACCTAGGCCAAAATTACAATACTAGCTCCAACAGTCAGCAAAATTGCAGGCTAGGCCCTAACAGGCAAAGGAAAAAGCTCCGTAAACCATGGTCATCAAGTAATGAGCCTAACCGAATACCAAATTGTAATTAAATAAATATATATAATAATGATAATTAAATTACCATCAAAGTTTAGTGTGCAAAAGGA